>JASAMX010008978.1:0-42187 GCA_030248175.1 Microlaimidae sp. YZB2_3 | reverse complement strand
GGTCTGATTAAGTTAAATTATATTAAGCCTAATATAATCATGGCCGTAGCCAGGATTTCAATTGAGGGGGGATTTTTTTTGGAAAAGGTGCTTTATACGTGCCTGCAAGGGGATTCTGGGCGTCGGGAGCCCCTGAGTGGGGCTCAAGGGGGTGGAGCCTTTTGTCAGGGAGGTCCAGGGGGCAGAATGCTCCCCAAGGTGGAAATTTTTTTAATTTTAAGCTCTAAAAAGACACTAGGAAACCTAAATTTAGGTACAGATTGCTGATTTGTGTTCTTTTTTTTAATAAATACAACAATAAATTTTAAAATTAAATAGTTTTAAGGTATTATTATATGCCATTTTGATTAAAAAGAACAAACTTTTTTTAAATAAAAAATTTTTTATTCAATTTTGTTAGGTTTATATAGTAAATGCTGCAGTTATCAATATACACTGCACTAATGTTTTGAATTTTGAATAATTTCATTTTTGTGATTAAGAGGTTTCATGATTTCTTAAATCACTCTTAGATGTATTGTAGATAGCTTTAATACATTGCAGAGTAATTAGGAAAAAAAAGTTTTTTTTCTAATTTAAAAAAAATTGGTTGATGTTGAATTGGTTTTAAAAAGTTGGTCCGGAGTGGGGGGGGGGGGTTAAACACCAAATTAGGGGGGGGGGGGTAAAATGCCGAGAAACGCAAAATACCCATATTGTTGGAGTGCATTTTACCCATATTTCGTTTTTCGATTTAAAAAGAAAAATAGGTAAAAAACGCTAATTTTAGGTCAAAAAGCCCTTTTTATTGCATTTTTGAGCTTTTTAACTGTTTAAAACATTCATTTTAACCTTGAAAACTTAAGTTTGGAGGCAGTTAAAAGTCATTTTAAACACATTTTTTTTCTATTTCTCCAAAATTGGGGGGGGGGGTAACTTTTTCTCCTTCCCACTTCTGAGTGGGGAATGAAACCCCCCTTCTCAGAATTTGGGGGGGGGGGGGGTTAACCCCCCAACCCCCTTCTCTGTGCCCATGTATGATTAATCCCCCAATCCCCCCTGGTTACGGACTTGATAATTAAACGTAATATAATGAAACTAATATAAGTAGAATAAAATATAATTTAACTTGTATTAATTTACATTACAGATACGGGAATTCTTGATGGGAGCTGTGGCTGGTGATGGAATAACGACCCGAACGGGGCCCTAAACGTACTTTGAGGGCGCAACACTCTTAGTGTGACGGAGATGTGTCTAATGGGCAGAAGTACGTGAATGGCCTTCCTTCATCGAATCGATGTCGGACCTCACTGCTGCAGAGACTGGGTGGAAGGCTGTGTTTAAGGAATACGTGGGCACGGGGGGAGTTGTAGGGGGAGGAGGGGTAAATCTCCTCAATTTCTGAAGAAGTAGGGTCTCACCCCTCCCCTCCACTCAGAGGTGGGGGGGGGGGAAAAACGTTTAACCCTCAAAAATTTTGTAAGAAAGAATGAAAAAAATGTCTTTAAAATAACTTCTAACTGCTTCCAAAAACTAAGTGTTAAGGCTCAAAATGAATGTTTTAAGATAGTAAAAAGCTCAAAAATGTAATAAAAAGGACTTTTTTGACCTTTAAAATTACCGTTTTTTACTCTTTTGTTTCAAAATCAAAAAATGATATTTTTGATGCAATTCTAGAAAAAAACGATATGGGTATTTTTATTTTGCGTTTCTCAGATTTTTATCTTCCCTGTAATTTGGGGTTTATTCCCACTCCGGACCAACTTGCCTAAGTATGGTTTAAGGAATATGTGGACGGAGCACAAAGGGAGGGGAGTAACCTTTTTCTAATTCTGGGAAGGGAGCATAATCCTCTTCCCTGACTCTGGAGTGAGTTTGACGTAGGCGGTTGAGCGAGGTGTTTGCTTAAATTTAGTAAAAATTAAACAAAATAGAATTTAAAAAGTTTTTCTTACGATAGTTTGAGGTTAAATTGAGCGTTTTAGCAATAAAAAACTTAAAAAAGCACTCAAAAAAGTTTTCTCGACTAAAAAATGAATGTGTTTGCTATTTTTTTTTTCAAAATCGAAAAAAAAAGAAAATGCACTGCAGCGGCCGAGCTCCTCCAGAGTGGGAGGAGGAGGTTAGCAAGGCGAGTAACGTGACGGACGGTTCTGCCAGATCGATCTTGAGGGAAAGATCTGTTGTGACAAAGTACAACAAAATGCACTGCAGGAAAAATACGATGTTGTAAGAATACGTTCCTCGGAGTTTAAACGTACCTCATATGTTTGATTTTAACCCTTTACTTCCGAGCGACTTTTATGTATTAGTATACATGTAAAGATATAATACAACCAATTAAGATTAAACCCCCCCATCAAAAACTAAGAGGCTGTCTTATAAAAACGGTTTAAACAAAGATATCATAACCTCATTTAAGCTTGTAAGATAAAATACTTAGTACTTTATTAAGATTAGGTCAATGTAAGCACGTTTGACTATATCTGTTGTAGCTGCTGAATAATCAATTTAGGTTCAGTTTATTTATAATTACTTTTTTATGTTAAATACATTATAATACATTTTAGGCAAGCCGGGCATCGCCCACCGGGATTTGAAAAGCAAGAACATTCTGGTGAAAAAGGACAAGAGTTGCGTGATCGGGGACTTGGGGATGGCCGTCCGCTACAGCAACGGCTGCATCGACCTCCCGAACAGCAACAAAGTGGGAACAAAGGTAATTTGTATTGATGGGCAGTTCCGGATGTTCCGGGCAAAACTTGGAATGTTTATTAGTAGTAATACCAAAATGTTCCGTTTAGACATTATTGAAATTTTTATAATTTCGTATTAAACTTTTGTGTTTTTTTAACTTTGAAACACCGACATCCGAGTTTTGTTTTGTTTTTAGCGGTATTTGGCACCGGAAGTGCTGGAGGAATCGCTGAACATGCAGCAATTCGAAGCGTTCAAACGAGCGGATATTTATTCCTTGGGGCTGGTCTTGTGGGGGAATATTGCAAACGAACATCTGTCGCTGATTCGTTTGTTTGTTTGTATTTTTATAGATAATAATTATCTTCCTATGAACCATAATCTCATCTCTAAATATGCGGGGCATTGGAATAAAAAAACTCGCATTAATTTAGCTGTTTTAATTGTCGAATTTTTTATTGTTGAAAGGAAATTTTAAATAATAGTAAGCACTAAAAAATTATCTTTTTATTCTGTATTATTATTATTGCGTCATAATTATAGCACTATTAGTAAAATTAACTGTATTAGGTTGTATATTATTCTATTATTTGGCAGGCGTCCATGAATCCTTTGAACTTCCATATTTCGACATGGTACCGTCGGATCCAAGCTTGGAAGACATGAAAAAAGTTGTTGTAGACGAGGGAAAAAGGCCAACAATTTTAAATCGATGGATGAGTTCTCCAGTAAATTTTTTTTTTGTATTTGTTTTTAGTTCTTTTTACAATACGTGTATTGATAACATTTTCACAAGTATAGTAATAATAATATAAGTTAGTGATGGGAAGTTGCCGTTCCAGGTTCCGGATGTTCCGGGCGAAATTTGGAATTCCGGTTATGGCTCCTATTCCGGATTTTCGGAAAATCTCAATTCCGGTTCCAGGGGTTCGGGAGTTCTTCCCATCCCCATCACTAAAGTCATGTTATTTTTTTGTTGTGTAATCATTTGTGAATCCCAAATTTTTTCTCGACAAAATAGAAGTGATGGGCAGTTCTGGTTCCGGATGTTCCGGGCTAAATTTGGAATTCCGGCTCCGGATTTTTGGAAAATGTCAATCTCGTTCCGGTGTTCCGGGAGTTCCGCAATTCCGCCCATCTATCACTACGAAATAGTAACCGCAAGTCGATAATCCGAGCGGTTGTCCACCCACCCAGTATTGGAGTCGAGGAAGCGAACAGACAAAATAATAAAACCAACCGTTTCATTTAGGTGTTGGCAGAGCTGTGTCGAATAATGAAAGAGTGTTGGGCCGCGAGTCCGGAGGCCCCACTCACAGCCCTGCGGGTCAAAATGACATCTAGAAGCGCACGCCCGGCGTGGCACGGAGACCAGTGTCAAAATGCTATAAAACTCCTGTAAAATTTGCATAATACAGCCGTGGTGGGTATTGTGCAAATTTTCCCTAGTTAATAATCGGTTCTCTCGCCGGAGAAAGGAATATGATTTCAAACTTTTTATTTATAATTTTTGGCAAATGAAGGATCAGGAAATCAATAAATATCGATCAAAGGAAAGGATTAAATTTTGAAATAGTTGCTATTGACGAAGGATTTATTTAAATTTGACAGGATTTAAAATTTTTACAGATCGGAAGAATGCGAAATATTATGAGAGTTAATATAGTTATGCAGGTGTTTTTAACATAACACATTGACTTTTGAAGAAATTCTCCAAAGTGAAGACCGCAATTATACTTTTACAATTTTGAAAACAGTGCAAGATGTGTCACAGTAAAAATTATGACTTTTTAAAATTGTTGTCAAGATGGAGCTTTGTTGATTAACTTGTACAAAATAATGTAGTGTAGTGATATTTTTTTATAATTTTGTTATAATTTGCTGCCAATTTACAAATAACAGGACGTTTTAAAACTTTATAGTGTACACAAAATGATGTGCCAGTGCGTTGTCCAAATGTATTATAATGTATTTAACATAAAAGTAATTATAAATAAACTGAACCTAAATTGATTATTCAGCAGCTACAACAGATATAGTCAAACGTGCTTACATTGACCTAATCTTAATAAAGTACTAAGTATTTTATCTTACAAACTTATAATCAGGTTATGTATTTTGTTTAAACCGTTTTTATAAGACAGCCTCTTAGTTTTTGATGGGGTTTAATCTTAATCTGGTTGTATTAGATCTTTACTAGACCAGACATAAAAGCTTGGCTCCGAAGTAAAGGGTTAAAATCAAACATATGGCAGGGATACGTTTAAACTCCGAGGAACGTATTCTTACAACATCGTATTTTTCCTGCAGTGCATTTTGTTGTACTTTGTCACAACAGATCTTTCCCTCAAGATCGATCTGGCAGAACCGTCCGTCACGTTACTCGCCTCGCGAACCTCCTTGTCTGAGTCTCGGAGGAGATCAGCCACTGCAGTGCATTTTTTATTTTTTTGTTTCTATTTTGAAAAAAAAAATAGCAAACACGTTCATTTTCTTGGTCCCCAAACTTTTTTTGAGTGCTTTTTTAAGTTTCTTATTGCTAAAATGCTCAATTTAACCTTAAGCTATAGTAAAAAAAAAACTTTTAAATTCTTTTCGTTCAATTTTCCCAAATTTAAGCAAACACCTCGCTCAACCACCTGCATGACTAAACTCACTCCAGAGTGAGGAGAGGATTATGCTCCCTTCCCAGAATTTTAAAAGGTTACTCCCCCTCCCTCGGGCGTGTTGTTCATGTATTCCTTAAACCAATCAGAGGCAAGTTGGTCCCGGAGTGGGGGGATTAAAACCCCAAATTACAGGGAGGATCAAGATCAAAATAAACGCAAAATGAAAATACCCATATCGTTTTTTTCTGGAGTGCATAAAAAATATCATTTTTCGATTTAAAACAAAAGAGTAAAAAACGGTAATTTTAGGTCAAAAAGTCCTTTTTATTACATTTTTGAGCTTTTTACTGTTTAAAACATTCATTTTGAGCCTTAACACTTAAGTTTGGAGTCAGTTAGAAGTTATTTTAAAAGCATTTTTTTTATTTCTTACAAAATTTTGGGGGTTAAACCTTTCTCCCCCCCCCCCCCACCTCCTAGTGGCGCGTAGCGCACCCCTACTTCTCAGAAATTGGGGGGTTAACCCCTCCTCCCCCTACAACTCCCCCCGCGCCCACGCATTCTTGAAACGAGCTCTTCCCCGGTCTCTTACAGCAGTGAGGTCCGACATCGATTCGATGAAGGAAGGCAAGGCCGTTAGGGGGCCGCGCGGGCCCCGCGTTGCTGGTTCCGTTCGTTGCGGGGCGGGGGGGGGGGTGGGGGTTACCCCCCCCCCCACAGGGGGTACCGGGGGGGAGAAAGCCCCCCCCCCCTGGAGGGGGGTGAGGTATGATGTTTAGAGTAGAGGGTTTTGAGCGTTCTTTTTATGAGAAGAGCCAGGGCGTGATGTGTTTCCCCTGGATTTTTAAATAAACTGATGTTTTTTTTTAATTAAAAAAAATAAATTTCCAAACCACTCTGCAATGTATTAAAGCTATATAAAATACATAAATAAGAGTGATTAGAATAATAAGAGTGATAGGATCATGAAACCTCTTATTTACAAAAATGAAATTATTCATAATATTCAAAACATTAGTGCAGTGCATATTAATAACTGCAGCATTTACTATAAAAACCTAACCAAAATTGAATAATATTTTTTTATTAAAAAAAACGTTTGTTCTTTTTTAAATAAAATGGCATATAATACCTTAAAACTATTTAATTATAACTTTTATTATTGTATCTCTTAAAAAAAAAAGAAAATAAATCAGAATTCTGTACTTAAATTTAGGCTTCCATGTGCCTTTTAAGAGCTTAAATTTAAAAAATTTCCCACCCCGGGAGGCATTCTGCCACCCAGACCCCCCTGACAAGGGGACCTGCCCCTTGACCCCACTGGGGGCCCCCGCCCCCCCAGACCCCCCATTTCTGGAGGGCTATCGCCCCTCAGACCCCCTTCTGAGCACATATAATGCACCTTCCAAAAAATTCCCCCTTCAATTGAAATCCTGGCTACGGCCATGACAACCATGTTTAATTAACTTTTGCAAAAAACCCCAAAAAACCCAATACAAAACTATATATATATATACAGTCAGACCTGTGCACGGTCACGTCATTCAGGGGGGATTTTTCTGGAGGGTTTATACAGTGCCCTGAAAGGGAAGGTTGTGGGCAAAATGGGTGGGGCGGGGGGCCCCTGAGTGGGGTCAAGGGCGGAGCCTTTTGTCAGGGAGGTTCAGGGGTGCAGAATGTCCCCAGCGGGACTTTTTTAATTTTAAGCTCTTAGAAGGCACTAGGAAACCTGAATTTAAGTACAGAATCCTGATTTATTTTCTTTTTTTTTTAAGGGATACAACGATAAAAGTTATAATCAAATAGTTTTAAGGTATTATTATATGTCCATTTTGATTAAAAGAAGAACAAACGTTTTTTTAAATAAAAAATTTTATTCAATTTTGGTTAGTTGTTTATTGTAAATGCTGCAGTTATTAATATGCATTTCTCTATTGTTTTTAATTTTGAATAATTTCATATTTTTGTGAATAAGGGTTTCATGATTCTAAATCACTCTCTATATGTATTTTAGATAGCTTTAATACATTGCAGAGTAATTAGGAAAAAAAAGCTTTTTTTCTAATTTAAAAAAAAATTGGTTGATGTTGAATTGGTTAAAAAAACTGTCTGGAGTGGGCAGTCAAAAAACTAAATTAGGGGGGGGGGGGGGTAAAATCCAAGAAAACTCAAAATACCCATATTGTTGGAGCTGCATTCCACCCTTTATCACTTTTTTCCGATTAAGAAATAGGAAAACGCTAATTTTAGGTCAAAAAGCCCTTTTTATTGTATTTTTGAGCTTTTTACTGTTTAAAACATTCATTTTAACCTCAAAACTTAAGTTTGGAGGCAGTTAAAAGTCATTTTAAACACATTTTTTCATTTTTCCAAAATTGGGGGGGGGGGTAACTTTTTCTCCTTCCCACTTCTGAGTGGGGGTTAAACCCCCCTTCTCAAAATTCGGGGGGGGGGTTAACCCCCCACCCCCTCCCCCGTGCCCATGTATGGATTAATCCCCCAATCCCCCCTGGTTACGGACTTGATAATTAAACGTAATATAATGAAACTTAATATAAGTAGAATAAAATATAATTAAACTTAATTTAATTTACATTACAGATACGGGAATCTCGACGGAGCTGTGGCTGGTGATGGAGTACCACCCGAACGGGGCCCTGTACGAGTTTCTAGGGCGCAAGATTTAGCGCGACGGAGATGTGTCTAATGGGCAGAAGTATCGCTAACGGCCTTGCCTTCCTTCATCGAATCGATGTCGGACCTCACTGCTGTAAGAGACCGGGGAAGGCTGGTTTAAGGAATACGTGGGCACGGGGGGAGTTGTAGGGGGAGGAGGGGTTAACCCCCCAATTTCTGAGAAGTAGGGTTTAACTCTCCCCCCCCACTCAGAGGTGGGGGGGGGGGAGAAATGTTTAACCCCCAAAATTTTGTAAGAAATGAAAAAAATGTCTTTAAAATAACTTCTAACTGCTTCCAAACTTAAGTGTTAAGGCTCAAAATGAATGTTTTAAACAGTAAAAAGCTCAAAAATGTAATAAAAAGGACTTTTTGACCTAAAATTACCGTTTTTTACTCTTTTGTTTTAAATCGAAAAATGATATTTTTTATGCACTCCAGAAAAAAACGATATGGGTATTTTCATTTTGCGTTTCTCAGATTTTAATCCTCCCTGTAATTTGGGGTTTAATCCCCCCACTCCGGACCAACTTGCCTATGTATGGTTTAAGGAATACGTGGACGGAGCACAAGGGAGGGGGAGTAACCTTTTAAAATTCTGGGAAGGGAGCATAATCCTCTCCTCACTCTGGAGTGAGTTTGACGTAGGTGGTTGAGCGAGGTGTTTGCTTAAATTTAGGAAAATTGAACAAAAAAGAATTTGAAAGTTTTTTTTTACTATAGTTTGAGTTAATAAATTGAGCGTTTTAGCAAATAAGAAACTTAAAAAAGCACTCAAAAAAGTTTTTCGACCAAAAAATGAACGTGTTTGCTATTTTTTTTTTCAAAATCGAAACAAAAAAATACAAAATGCACTGCAGTGGCTCATCTTTTCCGAGAGTGGGAAGAGGAGGTTAGCAAGGCGAGTAATGTTACGGACGGTTCTGCCAGATCGAGTCTACAGTGTTATGGAAAAGATCTGTTGCGACAAAGAAGAACAACATGCACTGCAGGAAAACATACGATGTTGTAAGAATACGTTCCTCGGAGTTTAAGCGTACCTTATATGTTTGATTTAAACCCTTTACTTCCGAGCAACTTTTATGTATTAGTATACATGTAAAGATATAATACAACCAATTAAGATTAAACCCCCCCCCCATCAAAAACTAAAAGGCTGTCTTATAAAAACGGTTTAAACAGAGATATCATAACCTCATTTAAGCTTGTAAGATAAAATACTCAGTACTTTATTTAATTTAGGTCAATGTAAGCACGTTTGACTATATCTGTTGTAGCTGCTGAATAATCAATTTAGGTTCAGTTTATTGATAATTACTTTTTTTATGTTAAATACATTATAATACATTTTAGGACAACACACTGGCACATCATTTTGTGTACACTATAAAGTTTTATAACGTCCTGTTATTTGTAAATTGGCAGCAAATTATAACAAAAGTAATAAAAAAATATCACTACACTACATTATTTTGTACAAGTTAATCAACAAAGCTCCATCTTGACAACAACTTTTAAAAGTCATAATTTTTACTGTGACACATCTTGCACTGTTTTCAAAACTGTAAAAGTATAATTGCGGTCTTTACTTTGGAAAAGTCAATTTGTTATGTTACAAAAACCTGCATAACTATATTAACTCTCATAATATTTCGCATTCTTCCGATCTGTAAAAATTTTAAATCCTTTCAAATTTAAATAAATCCTTTGTCAATAGCAACTATTTCAAAATTTAATCCTTTCCTTTGATCGATATTTATTGATTTCCTGATTCTTTATTTGCCAAAGATTATAAATAAAAAGTTTGAAATCATATTGTCCTTTTTCCGGCGAGATAAACGATTATTAACTAGGGAAAATTTGCACAATACCCACCACGGCTGTATTATGCAAATTTTACAGTGGAGTTTTATAGCATTTTGACACTGGTGTCGTCCCCGCCGGGCGTGCGCTTGTCGATGCTCATTTTGACCCGCAGGGCTGTGAGTCGGGCCTCCGGACTCGCGGCCCAACACTCTTTCATTATTCGACACATTTCTGCCAACACCTAAATGAAACGGTTGGTTTTATTATTTTGTCTGCTCGCTTCCTCGACTGCAATACTGGGTGGGTGGACAACCGCCCGGATTATCGACTTGCGGTTACTATTTTGTAGTGATAGATGGGCGGAATTGCGGAACTCACGGAACACCGGAACGGGATTGACATTTTCCAAAAATCCGGAGCCGGAATTCCAAATTTTGCCCGGAACATCCGGAACCAGAACTGCCCATCACTTCTATTTTGTCGAGAAAAAATTTGGGATTCACAAGTGGTTATATAAAAAAATAACATGACTTTAGTGATGGGGATGGGCAGAACTCCGGAACCCTCGGAACCGGAATTAAGATTTTCCAAAAATTCGGAATAGGAGCCATAACCGGAATTCCAAATTTCACCCGAAACATCCGGAACCTGGAACGGCAACTGCCCATCACTAACTAATATTATTATTACTATACTAGTGAAAATGTTATCAATACACGTATTGTAAAAAGAACTAAAAACAAATACAAACAAAAAATTTTACTGGAGAACTCATCCATCGATTTAAAATTGTTGGCCTTTTTCCCTCGTCTACAACAACTTTTTTCATGTCTTCTAAGCTTGGATCCGACGGTACCATGTCGAAATATGGAAGTTCAAAGGATTCATGGACGCCTGCCAAATAATAGAATAATATAGAACCTAATACAGTTGATTTTACTAATAGTGCTATAATTATGATGCAATAATAGTAATACAGATTAAAAAGATAATTTTTTAGTGCTTACTATTATTTAAAATTTCCTTTCAACAATAAAAAACTTCACAATTAAAACAACTAAATTAATGCGAGTTTTTTTATTCCAATGCCCCGCATATTTAGAGATGAGATTATGGTTTATAGGAAGATAATTATTATCTATAAAAATACAAACAAACGAACTAACCATTGACAGATGTTCGTCTGCAGATTTCCCACAAGACCAGCCCCAAGGAATAAATATCCGCTCGTTTGAACGCTTCGAATTGCTGCATGTTCAGCGATTCCTCCAGCACTTCCGGTGCCAAATACCGCTAAAAACAAAAAAAAACTGGGATGTCGGTGTTTTAAAGTTAAAAAAACCTAAAAGTTTAATACGAAATTATAAAAATTTCAATAATGTCTAAACGGAACATTTTGGTATTACTACTAATAAACATTCCAAGGGGGGTTTTGCCGGAACCGGAATCCAAATCCCCCCGGAACTGCCCATCAATACAAATTACCTTTGTTCCCACTTTGTTGCTGTTCGGGAGGTCGATGCAGCCGTTGCTGTAGCGGACGGCCATCCCCAAGTCCCCGATCACGCAACTCTTGTCCTTTTTCACCAGAATGTTCTTGCTTTTCAAATCCCGGTGGGCGATGCCCGGCTTGCCTAAAATGTATTATAATGTATTTAACATAAAAAAGTAATTATAAATAAACTGAACCTAAATTGATTATTCAGCAGCTACAACAGATATAGTCAAACGTGCTTACATTGACCTAATCTTAATAAAGTACTAAGTATTTTATCTTACAAGCTTAAATGAGGTTATGATATCTTTGTTTAAACCGTTTTTATAAGACAGCCTCTTAGTTTTTGATGGGGGGGTTTAATCTTAATTGGTTGTATTATATCTTTACATGTATACTAATACATAAAAGTCGCTCGGAAGTAAAGGGTTAAAATCAAACATATGAGGTACGTTTAAACTCCGAGGAACGTATTCTTACAACATCGTATTTTTCCTGCAGTGCATTTTGTTGTACTTTGTCACAACAGATCTTTCCCTCAAGATCGATCTGGCAGAACCGTCCGTCACGTTACTCGCCTTGCTAACCTCCTCTTCCCACTCTCGGAGGAGATCAGCCACTGCAGTGCATTTTATTTTTTTGTTTCGATTTTGAAAAAAAAAATAGCAAACACGTTCATTTTTGGTCGAAAAACTTTTTTGAGTGCTTTTTTAAGTTTCTTATTGCTAAAACGCTCAATTTAACCTCAAACTATAGTAAAAAAAACTTTTAAATTCTTTTTTGTTCAATTTTCCTAAATTTAAGCAAACACCTCGCTCAACCACCTACGTCAAACTCACTCCAGAGTGAGGAGAGGATTATGCTCCCTTCCCAGAATTAAAGAAGGTTACTCCCCCTCCCTTGTGCTCAGTCCACGTATTCGTTAAACCATACATAGGCAAGTTGGTCCGGAGTGGGGCGAGACGAAAAACAGGGAGGATTAAAATCTGAGAAACGCAAAACACCCATATAGTTTTTTTTCTGGAGTGCATAAAAAATATCATTTTTCGATTTAAAACAAAAGAGTAAAAAACGGTAATTTTAGGTCAAAAAGTCCTTTTTATTACATTTTTGAGCTTTTTACTGTTTAAAACATTCATTTTGAGCCTTAACACTTAAGTTTGGAAGCAGTTAGAAGTTATTTCAAAGACATTTTTTTCTTCATTTCTTACAAAATTTTGGGGGTTAAACATTTCCCCCCCCCCACCTCTGAGTGGGGGGGGGGAGAGTTAAACCCTACTTCTCAGAAATTGGGGGGGTTAACCCCTCTTCCCCCTACAACTCCCCCCGTGCCCACGTATTCCTTAAACCAGCCTTCCCCGGTCTCTTACAGCAGTGAGGTCCGACATCGATTCGATGGAGGAAGGCTAGGCCGTTAGCGATACTTCTGCCCATTAGACACATCTCCGTCACACTAAGAGTGTTGCGCCCTAGAAACTCGTACAGGGCCCCGTTCGGGTGGTACTCCATCACCAGCCACAGCTCCGTCGAGATTCCCGTATCTGTAATGTAAATTAAATTAAGTTTAATTATATTTTATTCTAATTATATTAAGTTTCATTATATTACGTTTAATTATCAAGTCCGTAACCAGGGGGGATTGGGGGATTAATCCATACATGGGCACGGGGGAGGGGGGTTGGGGGGTTAACCCCCCCAAATTCTGAGAAGGGGGGTTTAACCCCCACTCAGAAGTGCGAAGGAGAAAACGTTACCCCCCCCCCAATTGTGTAAAAATGAAGCAAAAATGTGTTTAAAATGACTTTTAACTGCCTCCAAACTTAAGTTTTGAGGTCAAAATGAATGTTTTAAACAGTAAAAAGCTCAAAAATGCAATAAAAAGGGCTTTTTGACCTAAAATTAGCGTTTTTTACCTATTTTTTTTAAATCGAAAAACGATATGGGTAAAATGCACTCCAAAAAAAACAATATGGGTATTTTGCGTTTCTCGGATTTTACCCCCCCCCCCCCCTAATTTGGTGTTTAACTTCCCCCCCCCCACTCCGGACCAACTTTTTTAAACCAATTCAACATCAACCAATTTTTTTTAAATTAGAAAAAAAACTTTTTTTTTCCTAATTACTCTGCAATGTATTAAAGCTATCTACAATACATATAAGAGTGATTTAGAATCATGAAACCTCTTAATCACAAAAATGAAATTATTCAAAATTCAAAACATTAGTGCAGTGCATATTAATAACTGCAGCATTTACTATAAACACCTAACCAAAATTGAATAAAATTTTTTATTTAAAAAAACGTTTGTTCATTTTTAATTAAAATGGCATATAATACCTTAAAACTATTTTAATTATAATTTTTATCGTTGTATCTATTACAAAAAAGAAAATAAATCAGGATTATGTACTTAAATTTAGGTTTCCTGGTGCCTTTTAAGAGCTTAAAATTAAAAAAATTTCCCACCTTGGGGAGCATTCTGCCCCCTGGACCTCCCTGACAAAAGGCTCCACCCCTTGACCCCACTCAGGGGCTCCCGCCCCCCAGAACCCCCTTGCAGGCACGTATAAAGCACCTTCCAAAAAAATCCCCCCTGAATTGAAATCCTGGCTACGGCCATGATTATATTAGGCTTAATATAATTTAACTTAATCAGACCTGTGCACTGCCCCTCCCCCCGGGGTTAAAACGGGGGGGGGGCAATTCCAAAATGGGGGGCACGGGGGGGCAACTTTTTTGAAACGGGGGGGCAATAAAACGGTGGCAAGCAGGGGGAAAGAAAAAAAAGAGAAAAAATAAAGAAGGGGAAAAAAGGGACAAAAAAAACGAAAATAAGGTAAAAATAGGTCTAAAATGGCTTAAAATACATTGAAATAGGCTAAAAACTGCAAAAAATTTGCGATGATGGTGTCATCATAGGTCAAAAAGGGCGTCATAATTTTAGGGTACTTTTTCATTTTTTGGCAAGGGGGGCAATAAAACGGGGGGGGGCAAATCCTCCAATAAAACGGGGGGGGGGGCATTTCCAGACCGTGCACAGATCTGCTTAATATTACGTATAATTAAATTAATAATAGTTTATTGTTCATCAATTGTCAAAAAAAATCGATTTCTGCATTTATTTGGTTAAAAACGGTTTAATTATAATATATATTTTTGTAATTAAGCGTGCTGTAAAATATCTATCTACCTTTATTGTCGGAAGCGAAGAATCCTAGGACGTTTTCATTGCGTAGGCAGTTGGACTGGTAGATTTCCACTTCGCGGAACCAACTCTTCTCGTCTCTGGACTTGAATTTCTTGACGGCCACCTTCTCCCCCTTCCACACACCAACCCAGACCTCACCGAACCGACCGTGCCCGATTACTTCCTTCAGCTCTATCTGACGCGCCACCGAGCGCTGCACCAACAGCGGTAACCCTGCAATTTTACACTTGTTATTTAGAGCTGGGCACAACCATAGCTGGGCAGGGGGGGATTGGGGGGTATACCCCCAAAAATCTTGACTATAGCCGACACCCCCCTAAAATTTGGGGGAACCCCGAACACCCCCCTAAAATTGGGGGTCCCAGTACTAAAAAGGCTAAAATTGGGGTATGTGAGGTATAACCCCAAAAAATATTTTTAGACACCCCCCCCCCAAATTTCGGGCGTCGGGTATACCCCCCAAAACTCAAGAGGCTGACCACCAATGGGCACAACTATTATTAAAAGGGTCTATTCAGCCGTACAGAGTTTATTTCAGAATTTTACGCGCGGCAGAAATAACAGCCGGCGGCCGAAATTAAGGCCTGGCCGACTTTAAGTCATTTACCCACATAGAAATAAAATTTGTTATAATACGAACTAAAACGCCTACCGGAGCCTGAGTTGGACGTGTTGCAGTCCAAGTCGGATCCTCCGATGTCTATGAGAAGCTTCTCGATCTCTTTCGCCTGATTCAAACCCATTTTTTCCGCTCCGGAACCCAGTGTAAGTAGCCTAAACAAAAAATACCTACCGCTGGAAAAATTCTGGAGAAACAGCTCGGCTAAATGTTTAAAAAGCAAATCTTACATTAGTCTCGTTAGGAATCTTTTCCAATATAAAAAACGTTTTTAGTTGTTTTCAACAAAATCTGCGTCCTAGTAAAAACCAAGAAAAGTAAAAGAAGATTATCCCATATTTTGCTGATCTTATAAATGAAAACAATTGTTTTTCTTTGCTATGCTTTTTTGCAGCTTTTACTACAAAAAGATTTTGTGTTTATTTTTAAAAAACGAATTTTAAAAAATTCTGGATAAAAGATACTAAACTTACCTCATATCGTGGCTTTTTTGGATTCCCGGCTTAAAACGGTAAGTATAACGCACAAACAAGTACATAATAAATATCAGTAGAATGCATGTAAAGGGCAGCAGGACTATAAGGGCCACTTGCCATTTTGTAACCTAAAATAAGATTTCCAAATATCAATGGCACAAAATTAAAAAAAAACTTGTTTTAATTAAATAAAAAATTACTGGTGAAGTAATACCATAAAACCTTTTTATGTAATAGCTAAACTTTTTTATAGTAAATATATAATGTTAAATAAATCGACAATTCCCGTTGTTACGATGTTTTAGAAAACCGAAGTTTGCAAAAACCGAAAGAGCGGAAATGTAAATTTAGTGTAAGCAGGTAATAATAGCCGTAATCTAAAGTTTGATGCGAGGCTACCTTGATGTGTAGTAGTGTATTCGATGTGTAGTGGATCCTACCTTGGCCTACATAGATTGATTTGTAAAATAAATAACGATAAAACAATTTATACAACATTGAACGCTTAAGCATTACCAGTGACAGTTTGTTGGGCCTAATAATCATTTTAGTGTGTTCAGCTAAAGGAAGTCATATTTACGCAATAATTGCGATAATTTTAGTATAAGCGACAATTTGTAGTGAAAAAAAAATTCAAAAAATCGGGAGGACCCCCTCTTGATTTGTTTTTTTCTGGGGAGAGGGTCCAAAATTTAAGGCTAGGAAGAACGGTTAACCTTACACTTCCCCTATACATGAGCACGACGGAGGGAGGATTGAGGCATAGGAGGGCAGCCTCTTGGATTTTGGGGAGTATACTCGACCCTTCAAATTTGGAAGGGGGGTGTCCAAAAAATTTTGGTGGTATATTCCAAATACCCTATTTTTAGCGTTTTTAGTACTGGAACCCCCAAAAACAAATTAATTTAGGGGGGGGGTCGACAATTTAGAGATTTTGAGGGTATAACCCCCTTCTACATACTTATGAGTTAAGGGGTTAATCTTCCCCTCACTCCAAATTCTGAGATGTGGGGCTTAACTTTACATGCATACATGGACACGGGGGGGTTGGGGGCGTTAACCGCCCCCCGCCCCAAAAATTCTGGGAAGGGGGATTTATCCTCTTCTCACTCCGAAGTGGGGAAGGAGAAAAGGTTATACCACCCTCAATTTTGAAAAATGAAGAAAAAATGTCTTTAAAATGACATCTAACTGCTTCCAAACTTAAGTTTTGAGGTCAAAATGAATGTTTTGGCAATAAAAAGCTCAAAATGCAATAAAAAGGGCTTTTGACTTAACGTTTGCGTTTTTTACGTATTTTTTCTTTTAAATCCAAAAACGATATGGGTAAAATAGACTTAAGAAAAAAGGCGGGTATTTTGCGTTTCTCGGATTTTAATTTCATGCTTAACCGCGCCTCCCCCACTCCGGACCAACTTGCCCATGTATGCATACATGGGCACGGGCGTGGGGGTTGGGGCTGGGGTTAACCCACACCCTAAATTCTGAGATAGGGGTTTAACCCGTCCCCCCCCCCTCAGAAATGGGGGGGGAGAGGAGGTTAACCCGAACTCCTCCGCCCCCAATTTTAGAAAAATAAAGAAAATGACTTTAAAATAACTTCTAACTGTCTCCAGACTTAAGTTTTAAGGTCAAAATAGGAGTTTCAAGCAATTAGAAAGTCAAAAATGTAATAAAAAGGGCTTTTGGACCTAAAATGAGCATTTTTACCTATTTTTTTTTTCAAAATTAAAAAAACGTTATGAGTAAAATGCACTTCAGAAAATTGTGGTTTAAACCCTTATTTGGAAGGGGGTTGGGTTAAAATCCAAGAAATGCAACCGCCAAAGGTGCTCCGGAGCTTTGTGCAACAACCTTAATCGAATTATACCTCGCTAATGCTACTGGGCGGCGGAGTGGGGAGATCCTCGAATTCCGGCACTAGGGCGGCGGAACAGAAGGACTCGTCATGGCAACACTGGGAGCTGACA
The DNA here is from genome assembly GCA_030248175.1 of Microlaimidae sp. YZB2_3. Lineage (NCBI taxonomy): Eukaryota > Metazoa > Nematoda > Chromadorea > Desmodorida > Microlaimidae > Microlaimidae sp. YZB2_3. Next base: position 24,649 of record JASAMX010008978.1, on the reverse strand, counting down.
CGGTCGCGCAGGTCCTTGTGGTTCTTGCAGGAAAACGGGGACTCCCGCGGCTGGTACATACGATTTTCCAAACAGCTGAAATTTAATATAATTAAATTTAATTACAGTTATAAATAATTAAATTTTGGGGTTATTAAACGATTTTTATGAACTAAAACTTAAGGTCACTACGGACAGTTTTTAATTCAAATCGTTCAATAAAAAATCAGTAGAAATACAGAACAAAATTTATTTTTTTGCCTAAATAAAATGTATTTTATTATTTATTGTAAATATAGATAATTATAATTTATCAACGACGAAAATTCGAATAAGCGGCAAAAAGTAAAATGCGGTTTAAATATTTACAAATATTTTTTTTTGTTTTGATTCATTGAAAAAATTATGATAAATCTAAAACCAATATTAAATAAAAAATGTGGCAATGAAAATGTTCACGGTGGAAAATCGATACCTCGACCTCAAAAATTTGAGGCCTAGGCGTTACCGACTACACCAGAGGTCCATCTGCTCAACTGTTCTAAAAGAGGTTTATAAACTCATATTTCACCAAATTAAATTAAATTTATGTTTTTTTCTAAATCGTCGCAATTTTGAAGAAATTAACCTCCATTTTCATAGAAAATCGTATATTAAACCATAAATACAAAAATATTTTCATTAATTTTTACGTACGTGAAAAAGGGTAATGTTTCCTTTTTATTGAAAGTATTTTTTAATAAATTACTGAGAAGTGAGTATTTTTAACGGCTTTAAAAAAATTTGTTGCATGCATATTGATTTTTAATATTAATTATTTTAACTACTTCTAATAATATAATGAATGTGCACTTAATAATGGTAGTATTTCTGCCTTTTAACACCCATATTAATTTTTTAATGGAAACATTTATGTAGTTCGCGAGATCTCGTATGCCAAAAATCGCGATTTTACATACTTAAGAAAACTGTCCGGAGAGACCTTAGAGCTGACAGTTTAAATACCTGTGGTAAAAAAACTAGTTTAGTTAAACCAACTGGTAAACTTGGCTTTTTCCAAGCATCTGACAATTAAATGTACATATCGTCGTTACTATAACACAAAGAGTCAGAATTGTCATAACATACTCGTAAACTATGGTTTTTTGTTTCATAAAAAAACGATATTAATCTTGCAGGGTTTTTTTCATAGGTAAGAACGGCCCCGGCAACTACGGGGGGTGGTTACCCGAGGTAAATCAAATTTTAAATTCTGGGAGGGGGGTCCCAGGCCAGTGGGGTCCGGACTCCGGACCCCTCTAGCTTTTTAGGGGGATCGACTCGGGGTGCGAAATTTTGAAATCTAGAGAGGGGTCAGGTCCAGGTGGGGTCCGGTGTTCAAAGCAGTTTTAAACTAAAATAACTTTAATAATTGTTCTTTTTATAGGATAATACTATATTTTATTGAATAAAAAGCCATATTCCGGTGTAAAAAGGGTGTAAAAACATGAATATGTGTTAAAAATTCACTTTTATTGGAAGAAAATTTAGTATAAAAAAAGTACCTAAAATTTTTCCGAGGGGGGAGGGATGTCAGATTTCAAATTCTAGAGGGGGGTCAGGGGTAAAAAAATTCAGAAATTTGGGGGAGGGGGCCCTGGATTTTCGTCTAGGGGTTCCCAAAATTTCAACTAGAGGGGGAGGTGAACCCCACCCAGCCCCCTCCTTCTTTCTCACCTATGGTTCTTTTATTAATTTTAGATTTGAAACTTAAAGTTGACAGTTTGAAGTGTGGTAGGCAGAGGGGTTGGGGGGGTTATACAGCCTCCCCCATCCCCGAAAAATCTCGAAACTTCCGACACTTCGCACCTCTTAAAATTTGAGAATACCTAGGACACTCCCTCCCACTAAAATTTGATGGTTCTATTTCCAACTTCAGTATTAAAAATGCTAAAACTGAAAATAAGGTTTATAAGAACAATAATTGTAAGTACAGGCCGATTTTTCAGTTAGGCAACCAAGTTCTCGTTTTATAGATCCAAATTACCGTAATTTTGTAACAGGTTCCAGGCAGTGGCGTGCCCAGGGGGGGAACAGGGGAAGTTGGGTTTTTTAGTAAGGGCGACCCTTACGTTTTTTGAATTTTGAGAAAGAATTTTTTTTTTCTCTTTAATATTAATACAGAAACTTTCCTAATACCTTCCAAAAGTATATTAATAGTTAAAAACCAAATTTTCCCCGCTTCACGAGTACTGTAAATTGACCATTTATCTTGGTTTTTCGATTTCAAATTGATTATTTCCTTCAATAGTCATACATATTAAATGAAACTACTATAAACATCATTAACCTCTTATTAACTTTTTAAACACATTTATTTTACATGTAAAAGGTAAAAAAAACTTAAATTTTGTGATAACGTAATAAGTATTATAAGGAATTAAAATTTTTAGTGTATTTTAGCGCCTTAAATTTAAAATTTTCTTCCCCGGGTGGCATTCTGCCCCCCGGAAACCCCTGGCAAGGGGCTCTGCCCCTTGACCGCGCTCGGGGGCTCTCTCTCCCCAGACCTATTTCTGGGGGCTGCCGCCTCCCAGACCCCCCTTCAGGGTTAGTATTTACTCCCCCCGGACCGCCCCCCCCGAAATGAAATCCTGGGCACGCTACTGGTTCCAGGGACGTCACCAGGAGGAGGGGCAGGCGGCCGCCCCTTCCCACGAAACGGTTAGACGGGGATAAAAATAAGGATAACGTTCGGAGGGTTGCCGCCGCAAGCGATGTTGACAAGTGACAACGTGTTCAAACCGCAGTGATAAGTGACAACGATGCAAACGCATTGATATTTGTCGTCATTCCGGAAAGCGTCGTCGCTTCTTACTCCGGTGTAAACTAGCCGTTTGAAATAATTCATACATGAGCATGTGGGTGGGGGGGGGGTTGGGAACATAGGTGAAAAAAGGAGGGGGCAGGGTGGGGTGTTCCATCCCCCTAGCATCAAAATTTTGGGACCCCCTAAACGAAAATCTAGGCCCCCTCCCCCCAAATTTCTTAATTTTTTACCTCTGACCACCTCTAGAATTTGAAATCTGACCCCCCCCTCCCCCACGGGAAAATTTTTTCGTACTTTTTTTATACTAAATTTTCTTCCAAAAACGTGAATTTTCATCACATAATCATGCTTTTACACCCTTTTTATACCAGAATATTGCTTTTTATTCATTAAAATTTAGTATTATCCTATAAAATGAACAATTATTGAAGTTATTATGGTTTAAAACTGTTTTGCCTTGGACACCGGACCCCACATGACCCCCCTTTAGATTTAAAAATTTCGCACCCCGGGTCGACCCCCCTAAAAAGCTAGGGGGGTCCGGACCCCCCTCCTAGAATTCAAAATTCGATTTACCCCGGGTAACCACCTCCCTAGTTTCCCGGACCGTTCTCACCTATGGTTGGGAAGTTAACCTCTTGAATTCAATTAGAGATAAACTCACTGCCAAGTCAGCAAGTGTGTGTGATCCAGTGTTTTCCTCATTTTTTGCACATGGCAACCGCCGTCCGTTTTGCAGACGTGGCGGAAGGCGTCGTTTCCCGCCGGTCGACCGCAGCCGATGTTGCAGCGGCAGTAGATTTCACCGTCGGCCAGGGGAAATTGAGTCAGGAGGCTTTGGTACCACGACGACGATAAAATCCCGGTCAGATTCACCTGGCTGACATCCTCGCTCGTGAATGGGTCTAAATTAGTAATTTTTGACAAAATAAAATATAATGCACTAAAACTCTAGCCAATTAAAACGTAGGGAGATCAATAGCTTTATTGCTTAAAACGTTAGAAGGCTTTGGTAACAACTAGACAAAATCCCGGTAGGATTCACCTGGCTGACGTCTTTGGTTGTTGTTGTTGTTGCATTACCTGAAGCTTATCTTCCTCTCTATGCAGATTATGCAAAGGGCAGGCGCTAAGACAAGCCAGAAAGGGCGAAAAAATTTCACACCCATGCTTGAGACTCTTCGTCCCAACATTAATAACGATGTTGGCAACCTTTACCACTAGAGTGTTCACTGCAAGCAGTGTTCACTCATTCTGAGGTCTTCGTCTAAAGAATTTTTTATGTCGCCTAAGATTGATTTTACTATTTAACGTCGTACATAGGCAGCATAAGTGTTCCTGCAAGGCCAGTGGTACAAACTCCACCCAAAATAGAGTTGTATTTGTTCACTGGTTTGCTAGACGTCTTTGGTCGTGAATGGGTCTAACTTGGTAATCTGTAAAAAAAGAAAGAAAGAAGTTTAATTTCAACCGTTAATGGGTCTAACTTGGTAATCTGTAAAAAAGAAAGAAGTTACTAACTTTAAATGAAAATTTAACTATTTTTAATGCGGTTTAACTATAGGTGGGCAGGGGGGTTGAGGGGGTTATACCCCCCAAAAAATTCCGCTTATAGCCGACACGCCCCCCCCCAATTTGGGGGTACCCTGGACACTAAAATTGGGGGGGTCCCAGTCTAAAAACGCTAAAAAATGGGTATTAGAGGTATGTATACCCTAAAAAAATTTAAGACACCACCTCCCCAAATTTCCGGGGACAGGTAATGACTAAAAAAAATGCGGAGGCTGCCCACCTATGCGTTTACCGGTATTTTGAAATTAATAAAGTAACTCTATACAACAAAAAAATGGCTTGATTGAACAAGTGAATTCCCTTTTTTCCCCAACCCCCCCCCTCCTACAAACAAAAATTGACGTTGTTTTACGATCTAAAATTTTGCGATGAATCGACATTTTATGATTTACATGTTTTGAATATTTTGAACCTAAAATCCCCTGTTTGTTTTTTTTATTTTGGCAGATTTTGGCATTTTCTGATTTTCAGCGCGTTACTGGTAATTTTAGCGCGCTGAAAAATCTGAAACTCTATCATGATAAAGTTTAGCTTGATTTTTAGGTTTTGCGTAGGCTTAGAAAAAACAAAAAAGCGTTTAAAACTTTCAGCTCACCAAAAAAGGCGTTTCCGCTTTTTTTTAATGATCAAATAACAGAATTAATATTTTACTAAGCATAGTCTATGCATAGTTTAATTCTACTGTTTCATCATTTCATTTTTCTTTCCTTTTTTTCTTTTTCTTTTTTTTATCAACAACATAAAATAAATCTGCGTTTTAATTGCCGCCAATATAAACTACAAGTCGAACAAAATATCAACAAACATAGCTATCTGAAATGACTTTAAAGGCTCAAAAAGAGCGCTTATTTAAGTCAGTTTTAAAACTTTTTTTGAATGCATCCAAAGAATCGACAGTTACTTGAGATGAGATGGGAGTAAATAGTTCCTGTAGTAACCACCACCCCAGACCTGCACCAGCCGCCTCCCCGGTAGTTTATCGGGGGGGCACGGCCAAAACGAGGGGGCTCGGGGGGGGGGGGCAATTTTTTTGAAACGGGGGGGGGGGCAATAAAACGGGGGGATGCAAGCAGGGGGAAAGAAAAAAAGAGAAAAAAAAGGGGAAAAAGAGAAAAAAAAAGAAGGAAAAGGGAAAAAAGGGACAAAAAAAGCGAAAATAAGGTAAAAATAGGTCTAAAATGGCTTAAAATACATTGAAATAGGCTAAAAACTGCAAAAAATTCGCGATGATGGCGTCATCATAGGTTAAAAATGACGTGATAATTTTAGGGTAGGTACTTTTTCATTTTTTGGCGGGGAGGGGCAATAAAACGGGGGGCAAATCCTCCAATAAAACGGGGGGCATTTCCAGACCGTGCACAGGCCTGCCACCGTATTTGCAAAAGAAAATTTCCTTGCATTAATTCAGCTATCTTTAACAGCCAATTTAAAGGGATGACCACAGGTGGGCTGCAAGTTAAACTTAAAAAAATCATTGGCTTGCGAATTGATTAAGCTGTAAATAATTTTAAAGCACTCATATAAATCAGTTTTGTCTCTTTGGTCCATTAATCTTTCTAAACCTAGATAATCGTCTTTGTTCATAACCAGCAGGTAACAACTTGCATTTATAAAACAACCTCCTAGTGAAATTTTGTTGCACTTTTTCCAGAATGTTTATATCTTTTTGTAGACAATGGTTCCAAACTGCACTAGCGTACTCCAGAATTGGTTTAACATAGAACTTATATGCTCCCAGAAGATTATTTCTGGAGTTTGAATTGAATGTTCAAAAAATTTGTGATGTCACTTTCTTGCTTTTTTCGCTGTGATTTCACAATGTTTAGAGAATTTCATATCATGAGATATATAACTCCCAGGTCACGCACCAATTCTGCGGTTGCAAGTACGTTATAACCAAGCTTATATTTACAAATTATCTCCTTGCTATGATTTCGAATATGACGAACTTCACATTTATGATCTGATAATTGCAATTGCAAGTCTTTTGACCAGCTGTATATTCTATCTAAATCGCTTACATTAACTATGATAATAAAATAATTTTTCAGCGCGCTCCAAATTAGAAACTGTCTTTATTTTAGTGTATTTAAAGTTAATAAAAACTTCTGGGGCAGTACAAGTACGCGTCCCAGTTTGAGAATGAATATTTCATTCATGGAGCATTTTGTTCGCTTTCCCGGACCCTTTCGCGTAAGGTATGATTCTCATACGCGTCCCAAAATTCGATTTGACCGAACCTAATTAAAATACACTTATAAAACATCTTCATACCCTAAATTAGACCCGTAGACTTCATTTTTGTGGTTATTTTTGAGATTTGAGCTTTTGATTAGAAGTTATAAGCCGATTTATACCCAAAAATTGCCCTATTTTGGCATGTACAATTTATGTTATTAAGAAATTTTTTATTAAGCCTTTAATCAAATTAATATTCTTTTTTTCGTATTACTAAGTGTCTGGCAGTTGCAAATATATTTTCATTTTTTTATAGTAACCACCAATTTTTTATAATAACCATTCAAATACTCATAAAATTTTAGTTGTGAAAAAATTCACATTTTAAAAAAAACAACTTATTTTAATAAAAATCAATTATATTACAAATTTGTTTGATTTTTAGGTTTTGCTTAGGCTTAGGAACAAAAAATCGGTGAAAAACTAAGTTTAAATTAGCGTTTAAAGCCAAAAAATTTTTGTTGTCCATGTTTTTGGTGGTCCATGTAACTTTAGAAATTTTTTTTTTGAAAATTTTTAAGTTCTTCAGACTTCTAGCATTGTTAAAACATAGTTTTTAATTTAATTTGTGTGTTTACAATTTTTTTTATTAACATCATAAATTGCGTAGGCTGAAAAAGGTCATTTTTTGGGTATAAATTAGTTCATAACTCTTTTTGATAAAGCCAAATCTTAAAAATAACCATTAAAACGAAGTCTGCGTGTTCGATTTAGTGTACAAAGATGTTTTATATGTGTATTTTACTTTAGAATCGGTCAAATCGAATTTTGGGACGCGTATGGGAATCGTACCTTCGCGTAATAGTACGACTTAGAGAAACCTGAAAATGTTGTACATTTCGCTAAGAAAAATGCTTTTTCCACCTACATCGCCTTTCCTAAATAAAATTTTAGGCGTTCCTCTCGTATTACTTTTGCATAACTGCATAGTGGGTTTTTATGGTAGCTAATCTCAAAACCAAGTTCAATAAATAATTTTAATTTTCTTAATAATAGAATTTTTATCATTTACTAGTTCATTAATTTATTATTTACCTCCAGAGCCACCCTCATTTGCAGATAGTTCCGCGTAAGTTGATGAGGCGAAGCCGAGCACAAACCAGCTCCAATAAATGTAAAAGTGGTTAAGTAGGAAGTTCATTATGTTTAACAGAAATAACCGGGACTTTAAGATGTCAGCATTAAAATAAAACCTTATTTTTACAATAATAACAATTTAATGGCAGCAAAATATAGAGCAAGCAATTTTGCTAAATCCAGCAAAAAGCCAACGAACGAATCGACGAAGAGTGAAGATATCTTCTATTTCATGACGGAAATAATCAATCAGCCAATTTCAAAAGTAAAACTGTATCTAAACATTATTTCTGTTGTTCTTACATATGTAATAATATTTGAAAATTAATTTTTCAGACAGTTTCAAGCTTTCTTTTTGTTTGTTGTTTTCTTTTTTTTTTCGACTATCCTTTAGTCCATCCATGTCAAAACACAGAGATTTCTTTTATATGGACAAAACTCATAACATTGGCAGTTTCTAATTTTCAGCGCGCTAATTTTTCAGCGCCCTGAAAAATCATTTTTTAAACACAGTTAAACTAAGCAAAAATGCCTTTTTTTAGCCAGCTAAACAGTTTTAAACGCTTTTTTTCGCATTTCCTAAGCCTAAACAAAACCTAAAAGTCAAGCTAAATTTTATCATGATAGAGTTTAAGATTTTTCAGCGCGATTAAAATTACCACTAGCGCGCTGAAAATCAAAATCTGCCATAACATTGAAATAAATGGAAATATTTAATGCCATTTTTCAAAAAAAACACCAATAAATTGTAATTCTGGTGCTATGATAAAACTCATAAACTGATGAATTTATTATTATAATAAAATTTATAAACAAATTTAACCATGGGCTGTAAATCTTAGTTTCTCTATACAACCTAAACCTAAAACATTAATTCAAAAATCTTAAAATTAAGCTAAAATGTATCATGACATTTTGTTTGTTTTTTTTTTATTCATTTTTATGATATAATATTAAAAATACTTATTTAAAAATTATTCTAATACTTAAATATTAATTTACCTTGTTTTTTTGTTTGCTTTTTTAACTTAAAACAGTGTAGTTTTTAACTTAAACCCGAGTAGTAATTATTACAAAACAAATAGATAATTCGATCTTGTTTTTAGATCTACATTGTTTTAGGGGATTTGCCCAGCATCTGCATCCGCATCTTTATAAATAATCACTCTTTTAGAAATTCACCCCTCGAATTCGCCAGTTTTTAAACTTACAATTGATAATACCTGTTTGTTTTTTTTTTATTTTAAACATTCTCCAGATTAAAGTTACGTGGTCTTAAAATGTGATTTAGCAATAAATTACGAATAAAAGATAAAACATACTAAGTTAAATTTGAAGTAAGTAAGCTAAATATAATTTAAATTCATAAAACGCTATAAGAATTTACGACACGATTAAGTCAAAAAAAAATTAAATAGGCTATATGCGAAATAAACAAATTAAGACATGCTACAAAACTTGGAAAAAGTAAATTACAAAACAATAATGATAATAAAAGGTGAAATATTATAAATTATACTAGCAGGAAAAATAAAAAAAATGAAAACACACAAAACACTGCGGAAAATGTACACGTATTCAAAACAAGAGACTGGTAATTAACAAAACACACCTAAAATATTGATACAGTACAAAAAAATAAAAATGTTTAAAAAGAGTAATTACAAACTAAACTAAAAATAACTCCATGCTTTTAACATTTTTATTTAAAACTGGCTTATCCCTCCCTATCTATACAAATAGATATTCTTTTATTTTAAACAAAAATCATTGGACGCGGAAGCAATTACACAAAAGTCAATAATACGAGACTGATAAACTAATTTATTACTAACTAACTAACTAACTATTACCAAGAATATATAAGAGAAGAATGTACCACTCAATACAAAAAATCGCACCCATCCGTGCATCTGTTTGCCATAAATAAACCCCCCGGGGGGGTTTATGTACCCCCCCGGGGGTACATAAACCCCCCCGGGGGAGTATATAAACCCCCCGGGGGAGTATATAAACCCCCCGGGGGAGTATATAGACCCCCCGGGGGAGTATATAGACCCCCCCGGGGGAGTATATAGACCCCCCGGGGGAGTATATAGACCCCCCCGGGGGAGTATATAGACCCCCCCGGGGGAGTATATAGACCCCCCCGGGGGAGCATATAAACCCCCCCCCCCCGGGGGAGTGTATATGCTCCCCCAAAATTTAAAAAAAAATTTTTTTTGTGGAAACGCGTCGCCGCGGCGCGGTTGTCTCGTTGATTGTAGAAACTGTATTTATTATGTAAAAATAGTGTTTATTTTGTAATAAAGTTATTTTTTATCGAAATTTTATTGAAATTTCCGTTAAACGTGAAACTTTTGATTTGTAAAACAGTTGTTTTTGTGATAATGGACGGAAAACCGGAGCGACATATTACTTTTTGGCGAAATAATAAATACAGTTTCCACAGTCAACGAGACAACCGCGCCGCGGCGACGCGTTTCCACAAAAATTTTTTTTTTTAAATTTTGGGGGAGCATATACACTCCCCCGGGTGGGTTTATATGCTCCCCCGGGGGGGTCTATATACTCCCCCGGGGGGTCTATATACTCCCCCGGGGGGTCTATATACTCCCCCGGGGGGTTTATATGCTCCCCCGGGGGGTTTATATACTCCCCCGGGGGGTTTATTTATGGCAAACCGATGCACGGATGGGTGCGATTTTTTGTATTGAGTGGTACATTCTTCTCTTATATATTCTTGCTATTACTAACTTAAAACACAATCATAAATGAGTAAAAATTTTGGAAAAATACGTTTATTAATTTTATGCATAAAATTCCAATATGTTTTCCGATATTCCAATGTCGAAGTGGTGGGTAGTGCACCCGCAATAAGTGGTTTTACAGCCACTACACGAAAATTTATATACGAAATTAGAACGCAGTTTTATAGGTATTTTATCCTTAAATATAAAACAGTCAGATAAACACTTAGTAGACTTAAAATTTACTTTCAAACAAACTTGAGGTAAATGTCTACAAAATAACCTTCGAAGCTTAGTATGGATACGCATAAAACCAAGCCCTTTATACGGAAAAACAACATTAACAAGCATCTTCTCAATAGATAACATTTTTCTGCCATTATTATTGAAAATTTTATCTAAAAACTTTTAAATACAAGAATTAATAAAACTTAGCGAATAACCGTTTTTACACAAAAAATACCTTAAAAATAAATCAACATAAAAAGCTGGTAAGACGAAAAACTACAAAATAATCAAGTCAATAGACTAAATATCAGACCAAACTTGAAACAAATTAAAATAAAACTGTTATTTGAGTAAACACCGCTAAATGTAGGCTTCCTATACAAAACTGGTAAAACTATTATTCTTTCTCATTACTCTTATAACGAAACGGTAAGATAGCGTTAACTTCTTGCTCAAAAGGTAAAATTAATACATTCGTGACGAGAATTTAAAAAGTATATGATTTGAATTCCTAAATAAAACAAAACAATCATCAACATATCTCAAGCCATTCTCTTATCGTAAATATGTTGATGATTGTTTTGTTTTATTTAGAGATCCAAATCATGTTAAGCTGTTTTTAGACTTTTTAAATTCTCGTCATGAATGTATTAAGTTTACCTTTGAGCAAGAAATTAACGCTGTCTTACCGTTTCTTGATATAAGTGTAATGATAAAGAATAATAGTTTTCTTACGTCTGTATATAGGAAACTTACATTTAGCATGTTTACTGAAATTATAAAAGTTTTATTCCAATGTGTTTTTGGTTTGGTCTATATTTAGTCTACTGTCTCGATCATTTTGTGTTTTTTCGTCTTACCAGCTTTTTCATTTGTTTCTAATATATTTAATTTGTTTTGACTTCATTGTTTTAAAAATTCTTATAGCGTTTTATTAATATTTAAATTATATTTAGCTTACTTCTATTTTATAACAGTCACATTTTTTAAATCTACTTATTTCTACTTCTAATTTAACTTAGTATGTTTTAGCTTTTATTTGTAATTTGCTTTTTTTAGTTTTTATAGTACTTCTTTTTATTTTTTATTTTACGTTGGGATTTTAAGGACCCTCAAAATGTCATATAGTATTTGTGATGGGGATGGTTGTGGGAGGAGTTAATAGAATTACTTTTAGCCAATTAGTGTTTGAGAAAAATTAATCTCCAATGCATGAAAGTTCTCTTTTTTTCTAATTGGCTAAAAGTGATTCTATAACGTTATAACTCTATGTAAAGAATATTAACACTGGAAAATTTCCGTTTAAATGTGAAGGTTTTGATTATCGTGTTATTTAGATATTCACTTATTTGTGTTGTAAATTTCAATTTTAGTTAGTCAAATTCTTTTTGTATCAGTCACATTTTTATAAATGTTTTGTATTTCTTCTTCTAGGATTTTAAGGACCCTCATAATGTCATATAGTATTCGTGTTCACGTCATATACGTTTTACTCTGTGGAAATTGTTGTTGAAGGAGCTGAAAATTGGAGATCTCTAAGTTGATTGGAGGTAAATTTTTTCCAACCGCTAATTGGCTAAAAGTGATTCTATAACGTCATAGCTCTGTGAAGATCTTTAATACTAAACAACTTACGTTTAAATGGGAAGGTTTTGACCATCGAGATTTTAGTACAACTGAGGATGACCAAAGAGCAGGTCGAAAACTTTTATAATATGTGGTATGGTATATGTATTGTAGTGATACTATTGATATTATAACTGTGTTATATTTGCTATTATCTACTTTTGTTTTTTGTGAATAAATCTTTAAAATAAAAGAAGGTCGAAAACTTTTGTATATTATTATGCGGACAATAAATGTTTTAACTTTTGTTGCTATTGCTTTACTCCCGTTTTGTGTTTTCAAATGTGGTTAAGAACTCCACACATCTTATTTTAATCTTTTTTTTATTTTAAAAACCTGGGAAACCGTTAATAATTTTTTTTTTATTTCTAGGTAGATTTTCAGTGCGCTAATGGTAATTTCAAGCGCGCTGAAAATTCTAAAAATATATATTGATGTAGTTTAGCTTGATTTCTGGGTTTTGCAGAATTAGGTAAGCCAAAAAAAGCATACAAAACTGTTTAGCTTACTAAAACAAGCGTTTCCGTTTAGTTAAACAGTGTTGAAAATATTATTTTTCAAAGCGCCTTAAAATTAGCGCGCTAAAATTAAAAAAAAAAAAACTATGCAGTTTTTTACGATTTCTGTCCATACTCGAGATCTCCATGGAACAAAAACACGGTAATTTGATAAAGCAAAAAATAGTTTTGGGTGAATGTTTTATTTTATTGAGTAATTAACTAAAAGAAATACTTAAAAATCCGTAATCAAAACATTGTTTTATTAATTAATTTCAAGAGTTCTTTACCACATTCCCCATTTACAGTTTATTTACACGGTTTATGCATGGTAGAATTAAATTTATAGATGAAATTTAATATCATCTTACTCTTTAGCTTAGCAATCAAATTTAATTTCTGAAAAAATTTTTGTACATAATTCGTAGTTTTATTTAACTTCATGTTTTATTTATAATCGATGCATTTATGCGCGAGCAGAAAGGGGGAGGGAAGTGGTACAACCAGACAAAACACGAGTTCAGTCGCAACGTACGTTTATCGATTTTTTCTGTCTGGGCGCCGTCTGGAGTATCAAATGACTTTTAAAAATATAAAAAAAGCGATTTATTTTCTTAGCGGCGTGAAAATGAATCACAATCATTAGGACACATACTTAGCTGTGAGTCGTTTTTTATATGGAAACACGTAATTTGTGTAAACCTAATAAGCGTGTTGCTTCTGAGATGACTTTGCTCTTTATTATAATCTTTGGTAGCAATCCTGGTATTCCTCGAACTCTTTTATGTTGTGATAACAATTTTATCACAATACACCTTCCTTTCACAAAATTTTTTTCTCGAATTATTGACTAATTAAGCATATAGTTCTTTTCAGTAAAATTCAGCGAAAATACCCACTTGAAAATGGACGGTCTTTGGGGATAATATAAAGATTTTTGTTTTAGCATAGGGTTTTTGTTGTATAGGGGCTACTCCCATATCAATACATAATATCCACCATGCGCACAAACGGACATAATTTGCATTGCGCGGTTCTTATAAATGAAGAAAACTCTTTCTTTTATATAAAAAACTGCACTATGTGAATTATTTTACATTGTGATATTAGTGCATTTACTAATTTGTTAGTGAGTGTTGCTATTGAGGCTATAAGGGTATCTGACTTAATTTCGGCCAGGCCTTAATTTCGGCCACCAATTTAGGGTGTTAGAAAATTAGCTTTTTTAAAATATAAAAGAACAAAAGCACAAAACTAACTGGAGAAATTCACTTTATTTAAATAAAGTGCGTTTGCTAAGTTTTCTTAGCAAACGTGTTATTCGTGTTATTCTGCATTATCTGCATTTTATACAAAAAGAAATTTTTGTGATTTTATGAATTTTTGCCTTGATTTTTTAAACTGCATTAAGTTTAGAACGAAGCAATATATAACCTTAAATAAACTTCTGTTTAAAGCTTGGTTCGATTAGAAGAGCCAGAAAAAAACTTATCCAAAAAAAACCAAAAAAGGTGGCTGAAATTATTAAGTCAGTTACCCTACGCACTTTAATTGCAAAAATATTCCACAATTTACTCGTAAAAAACAGAGCCCTAAACACAGCCCAGATTTGGTCATGCCTCCTAGGATGTTCCGAAATTAGGGCAAAAAGGTGTTTGAGTGATGTTCCTACGTTCTAGTATCATGCTCCGGAGCTTGATGGCTTCGCCCTCTCGAAGGAGCGATTTAAAACTTACTTAAAATTGAAATAATATCCTAAATTATGGCAATATCATTACTATTCTTATTGTTTTTTAATAATTTAAAAAAATAATTTTTTAACATATTTCTGACAAAATAATTTATAGCATTACCGTTTAATTATTTATTAAAATAGTACAAAAATAAGGCAGAGCTCCGGAGTTCCGGGAGTTAATCCAAAATTCTGTACAGCAGAGCGCAGCTCTGGAGCATGAAGCTCCGGATGTGGGAAACATCACTAGTCTGAGTATGTAGTTATTTTCAGTACTCTGGTGTTATTTTCAACGGATTTTTATTAAAATATACTGTAAAAAGTAATTTATCATTAAATTTTATTTTATTATCTGTACACTGTTTTGGTCCATATTCAAATTCACAACACATTGCGACTCTGTGTGGTCACAACCAATAAAACAAAAATAATATAAATATTAACAAAAATCAAACATATAAAATACAGTTTCAAATTGTTTAGGAAATAGATAAACCACTTTCAGTTCGTTTTTAATTTTTATTAAGTTAATGGTTAACTATAGATAAATAACAAAAAAAATCCGCAAATAACAAAATCTTTTGTACAGTAACTAACTCAATGGAAATATCAAACTTATTTTACAAAAAAAAACACAGTAAACTGTTAGTGGCTTATTTATTTTAAAAAATATAACAAATATTTTTTAAATATATAGGGTAACTGACTTAATTTCGGCCACGCCTTAATTTCGGCCACCAATTTAGGGTGTTAGAAAATTGGCTTATTTTTAAAACACAAAAGAACTAGCACAAATGTAACTGGATTAATGTTAAATAAAGTGTTTTTGCAAAAGTTTTTTATTTTTATTATTCTACATTATCAACATTTTCATACAAAAAGTGAATTTTTTATGATTTTCTTGTTTTTTGCTTTGTGTTTAAACTGCATCAAATTTAGAACGAAGCAATATATAACCTTAAAATATCTTCTATTTAAGGCTCAAAGTTGTTAATTTTCATGTTTTGATATTTTCTTCAAAATTATTTTGCAATGCGTTTTAACTAACTGCGCATTTTAAGATTCCGTTAATTTCGGCCACCTTAAAATTTAGGTGAAAGAACCTTCCGTTTTTCGCTGTTTTTAAATATCATTGTACTACCGTATTTATAAAGAATATTTTTTGCTCGTTTGACTTTGTTTTGACGTTTTTTAAGCCAAAAATAAAAATTGAACAAAAAATACAAGTTATTAAAACTTGTTTTTTAAGGTTTTGACATAATTATTAAAAGTCTTGCTAATAATTATTAAAGTTCGCAAACGGGAAAAATTAAGTTATATGTACCAAGAACAATACCTAAGGGTAAATTTGCAACCTTTAGAAATTTTTATTGTTCGTTTAAGCAATAGTTATGGCCAGTTTTTTGTAGGTGGCCGAAATAAATGGCACGCGCCTTAACTTCGGCCACTTTAAAAAAAAAGTTTAAACCTTCACTAATTTTTAAGTGTAACAGAAATATTCAAATTTTGCACTGGAATAACAAATATAGCTATTGTTTGATTTTTAAACCAAATTTTGGCTTGATTGAAAAAGCCAGAAAAAACTTATTCAAAAAAATAAAAAAAGGTGGCCGAAATTAAGTCAGTTACCCTACAATAAGTTTATAAAATATTTAAAATAGTTTATAATATTAGCAAATTCGTCGGTTGTACGCGGTTTATTGTAAGATTATTTTTAGTACTTTAATTTTTTTACAGGATTTAAAGTAAATTTCTGGTGACGTGCAAAATCCCCATAAAAGTAGTGTAAAATCCCCATGGCCAAATTCCCCATAAAGTAGTAAAAATTCCCCATAAAATAGTGCAAATTCCCCATAACAATCAGAAATGCGTTTGCAAACTAAAATGTGCTAAAAAACTAAATTTTAATTATAAAAGCATTAAAAATGTTTTAATTATTTCCTAAGCCTAAGCAAAGCCCTAAAATCAAGCTAACTTTATCATGATAAAGTTTTGTTGTATTTTCCAAGTGTTAAAATTTTAAGGAAATACTGCAAACGTATTATATTTATGGGGAATTTACACCATTTTATGGGGACTTTGCACTGTTTCATGGGGAATTTACACCACCTTATGGAGATTTTGTAACGTTTATGGGGATTTTGGCCTATGGGGAATTTGTCCATGGGGATTTTATACGGACCCAAATTTCTATTCGGGTTTTGGTCAAAGTAAAAAGAATGAGGCTGATTTGTCAGGACCATGTAGCACTAAAATTTCACAATACTTCATGAAAAATGTTCCGTTGTGTGAGCAACCATTTTATTTTTGTAATTCTTAAGTCAGCAGGAAAAAGGTATATTAAATTGCAGAGACGCCCAACTCAAGGCATTCAATTTGAATGGTTGTATAATATCAATATCTAGAAATATTCTGGGTTTCATATTATTTAAACCGTCGTTTTTGTTAATAATATAGAAAATAGGTAAAGAAAGGTAGCACAAAGAATCATCAAAACATGACCAAGTTGAGAAATTGACACATGGAAATGCGAAGAACACTTTGTGACATTATTGCATATGTAAATTTACACACGAGAGGCAGGGAAGTAAAACAGTATCAATTCAAAACTTGGCTCACAGCTATCTATAATTAATTAAACTTTAATAATCAGAAAAACTAAGAAAATTAAGCAAAAAGTCAAATTCATCACCATGTAATTCACTTATATCAGAAAAACTAAGAAAATTAACCAAAAAGTCAAATTCATCACCATGTAATTCACTTATAGTTCTAGTTTAATATGAGAAATTTAAAAAAGAAAATCATAAAAGGTCAAAATACAACAACACAATGTACAAATGCCATTTAAATCAAACCTTGTAGGTGTTAAATGGGGTAGGAAAATACCTCTTGTTAGCTAATTCTGCTGTGACATTTCAATATTTCGCACTGGGTATTTCAACATAAGTGTGCAAATTGCTGTATTAAGAAAATTTTTGTTATAGACGCATTCTGTGAACTTGAACCCTGAGTTTATTTTTTTTGAAAAGCAAAATTTTTTTAAAGTTTTTATTTGTAAATTTTTTGAATATTTGTGTTGCCTCTTTTCAACCCGGGCAAATCAGTTCATACTTTTTAGTTACAAATTACTGGGGTATTAACTAATGTTTATATTTTGATATATTTTAAAGTTTTAAACCAAACATTAATATTTTAAATTAGTTTCCTCCAAATTGCAGAATTTGTATGTGTTAATAAGATTTATTAATAATTTTCTATGCTTAAAAATTATTATTATTTACAAAGAAACCCTATGGAGGAACACTGAATGACTAATCTAAATAATAAGTACCACATTAAATTGTTACAAGTTTATATACACATTGATTTTATTTACTGATTCCTTTAGTAAAAAATACAGGACACAAATCAAAATATTATTAGATTTTTTATAGGAGGCATGAAACTTAAGCACGCTCAATTATATCTATAACAATGTTTTCGATATTTTTTGAGCTAATTGAAAAAAATAGCACAAACTATTCTAAATATTATCTATCCAATACTAAATAATTATTTTATTCAATAATATTTCATGCAGTTGTTTATTTATGTCATATAATTTAACCTTTGTGATACAGAAACCAATGTTTTACAACAAATTTATAAGTGTTTTTACCTTATTAACACTAAAACTTTATTAACACTAAAACGTTATAGCTTTAAAAAAAGCGTAATAAAAAAAACAATTTAAGCAACCGGAACTCATACACTGCCCTTCCCGATTTGGCGCGAAGTTCGTTAGCACAACCAAACATGCCGTACATACTTTATCGGCAAAAAATTCAGTTAAATTGTCAAATTTTGTAAATTTCAATATTAGGAGACGCTTTATGTTAAATCAGAATTAAAAGTTAAGCTGTTGATTTTAATAACGTGTTGATTTTGTTTTGAATTGATGTTGATTTTAAGACACGTGCGTCGATTTTCAGTCCCACTGTTGGTCCATAAATTTTAGTCATGAAAGATTTAGTACTCATACAATTGCTTGTACAAGGGGCAACAGTAGCAGCACCAGCAGGATAGTGCAATTAACACCGCTAATAAAATAATCGCAGCTATAATTACGGCGACTACTGCACCAGTTCTAAAATAAAAAATACGTAAGAAATGTTGAAAAATAAGTACCAATAGACCTTTGTGCCTGACAGTTTGTCTGTTTATGTGTTTCCGTAACTCCTTCCAAATCAAAAAATCGGATTAAGCTAAATGATGTATTATAGGAAATTTTAACGCATTCTTACCAAAAAGGACCTTATGGATTTTATATCTGCAATCACAAGTATAAATAAAATATAAAACGCTATAAAAAACTTCTTACGGAATTGCGAAGGGGCAACAAGAAGGTTTCCATGAACCCATGTAAGGCCATGTGCAACACCAATTATAGTTATCCCAATCTGTGGGCTGAGGACAGTAGGCCAAATACCCTAAAATAACAGTTTTAGGGTGTTGTATTACACATTGAAAGTTGTATTACACATGGCTTGTGCATTTCATTTTTAATGGGAAAACAAAAGGTAATCAACAAATGGTTATTCACTGCGGTGCACTTGATAGTGTGGTTGCCTTCAAACTGACGAAACAATGCTATTGGTTTCTACTTTCGCATATTTAAAAAAATGGTTTTTGTTGTTTTTTTGGCTTTTGACAAACCATACATGTAGTAGAAGAAAACCAAAAACATAGAGTTGTTACGTGACTTGGTGGGTCGTTTACGAAAAAGACGCCATAATTGGTTATTGTAGTATATATATATATATATATATATATATATATATATGCACTCTCTCAGCTCATTTGGTAGTTGGCTATTACCAAATTATTTGGTAACTTCATGTTACAAAAAATTTAGTAACGGTTTACCAAATAATTAGTAGTGTGTACCAAGTAAAAGGTAAAGTGTGAAAAATATACCAAATAATTAGTAGACTATGGTGTACCAAATAATTCGTTAAAGTTACGAAAATTTTGTAGTTACTACCAAAAAAATAATTATTTGATATTATTGATTTTAACGCGTCAGTTTAATATACTAACTGTTCACGGAACAGAAACTTTTTAAGCTGCCTTCTATACTACAAAATATAAATTGCAAAAGCAAACCCAAAAATGTTTCGGTCAAACGTGAAAAACTTAAATTTTAAATAAAAGGACATGGAAAACATATTTAACTCAAATGGTTTCATCGCTTCAATGATGCTATTTTATTTTGTACCAAATTGCTGAAGAACTAGTGTAAAACTTATTTTTGGACAACTACAACCGGTAAGACAGATATAACATTTGTGTTATATAAAATCAACGAGTTCTGGATGCAATTTTTTGCAAACTAAATATATTTGAGATATATTTTGAAATATATTTAAAAATAAAATCATGTTGTTGTTACGTCTGTCTTTGATTAATTTATTTGATGTAAATTTCTCAAATGTCAAAAATTATTTTTGTCAAAAAATAGAACAAATTGAAAAATTTTTATTTTTATATTTTTTAATTTGAATGTTATTGATACTCTCGATTGTGTATTAATCGGTAAAATTAAATTTTTAAGCTAAACAGATTTTTAACCTAACAAGACCGTCGAATTTATTTTAATGTATTACAATACCAATAATGAAGCAAATTTATAGTTTTAAATATAATAATTTTTGCTTTAAATGAGTACGGCGGTGTTTAATTGTCAATATTCTTGAATTTTTTGTTGAAAGTTTTAAATCACCTGTTAGCTGAATGCTCAATTAAAAAAATTAAACACCTTGAAATAATTTGACTTGGACTAATCTAATAGTAATTTAATCTTCCTTTTCTCATATGGCTGAAGTAAATTTGACTGATTTTATAAAATTGTATGGGGATTTGAGAGGACCAATTAAAAATATGTTTGTATGACGCATAAAAAACGAATTGCAAATCAGAAATGTTTTTAAATCCCACCTTTTTAGAAAATACAAAAATTGTCAACCAATTTTTTATTCACTAAAACTTTTTAGATTTGAGCAAAAAAGCTTTTTAAACAATATTAAATAGCGATAACGTTAACATATTGTTATTAATTGGCCAAAAAATTCCTATATGTAAACTTCGGACATTTTTGCTGGACACTTTATAAACACAGTTTTTGGGATTCGATGCTGGGCTAACTGAAAAATTGTTCAATAAAAATTATGACTGTTGGCAGTATAAAACCCCGTTTAAAAAATCAGTAAAAGCAATTTTATGGAAAAAAATCTTTTGGATTTAATAAAAACTATAGTTTGATTTAAAATAAGTTGTGAAGTGTTAATTTTTTTAAAGGTGCGGTACCGAGTTAAACTTTTTGTCTTCGATTTTGATTATTTTTTGTAAAAACTTTACCCCAGCTCCCAATATCCGACAAAAATGTTTTCATCAAAATATCTCCAGTGGTTCAGGAGATATGACTCTCCAAAAATGTCGTTTTTCGACAATTCGGATAAATTTTAATTACAAAATATGCACTCGAAGAAAGCGGCTACGTTATACTTTAATTTGATACCTTGATCGTTAAAATTGGTGCAGTATTTGTCGAGATATTGCGTTTCCTATAGAAAAACCCGTGATTTTTTCGTTAAAAACAGCAAACGACGGCAGTTTGTCCAACATTTTTGCCTGCACTTTGTACGAAAAAAATCGCTGGTTTTGCGAAAAAAAAACAAAAAAATTGCGATATTTTGAGCACTATGCGACGATTTTGTTAAAATCATGATTTTTTCTTATTTCATCGAGCATTTAAACTTGGAATAAGACAAATATGTATTTTGTTTTGCAGAAAAAAACTTCCTGTGCTGTATTGTATGCATTGGATGACACATTTCCACACAAATATTAAATTTGATAACTATTAGTCTATCATCCTCTTAAATACCAATAAAATGGGTCAACTAATGTTTATTAATGTTATTTTGTTTTCTAATTAGAAAAAAATTTAATTTTCTGGATTGTCTCACGCTTTATATATAGTCCCAATAAAAATATTTGGGATAATATAAATTTTTTGATACAAATTTATCCTGTTGATTTGTTGTAATTTTTACTAACTCGCTTGGTAATCAAAAATCAGTTTACCAAAAATTTAGTTAATACATTACCAACTATTTTGTAAAATAAAATTTAGCAACCAAACTTTTGGTAGGCACTAAGTAAATACCAAGAACTTGGTATAAACTACCAATTTCTTGGTATTTGTTACCAAATATAGTTATTTGTTCATTTTGCCACAGAAAGTACCAAAAAGTCGGTAATTACCAGGATAGTGTTTATGCATTTACACATTTTTTTCACTATATTCATTCTTTTTCAACATACTCTAAATAAAAATTATACACATACATACCGTCTATTCATAAAACTTTTGGACCCCATCCACTTCGCACTGGGTCCGTTTTGATCATCAAGAAGTGGACTGGTTCCAAAAAAACGGACCCAAACAATATCAGTTTATTTGATTTCAATTTAAACAAAATACTTAGATTTTTAAATAATTTACCTTTTTTAAACAATATTCACAATATAAAGGCCATATAACTTTAAAAAATTAAGGTTTTTATTTGCAAGCAAAACAAGGATTTGGTTGTTTTTTTGTATTGTAAAAATTTATTCAAAATCCAAGTTTATATAAACAAAATTCAGATTTAAGCAATGTCATAGCAATCAAAACTCTAAATTTACAGTAAGAATTAATGGAGTTTAATACTATTATTATTATTTAGGCCACTGACATTTCAGTAAAAGAAGCTCTTACAGCCTTAAATGGTAAAAGACAACACTCGCTGAATTTTTATTGTGGTCAGGACACGGACAAAAGACCATTTTAAACAAGCACAGCTGAATCTACCTGATACATATGTATATGTGTATTAGTGATGTTCCTATTCTCACCACAATCATGTTTTGGAGCCTTGGCCATTTGGAGCGAAAGCAGCTCCGGAGCTCTGCCACATAAATGAGCTAATTTACAATGTAGGCTTATTTAAAAATTGAAATTCAAATAATTTAGTCTATTTGCTTTTTTAAAACTTTTTTTATTGTTTTTAAAAATTTAGTTAAAAAAAACTTGACAAATAATCTACAATTTACCTTTTCATTATTTATAACATTAGTTCAGAAATAAGGCGAAGCTTTAGGGAACATCACTAATATGTGTCATTGAAGTGACTTTGAAAATAAAAGAAGGAATGGTTTTGCTGAAATTCAATTAATGAAGTGTACCAACATTGAATTATTTGGACCTACTGACTTTGGACTATTTTTTCCTGGCCTTGGATTATTTACCTGGGATTATTTTTTTCCTGTATTAATTTAATACTACAATAAACTTAGTATACTATGCAACATTTTTAAGAGTTTTAAACAGTGTGGTGACATTGTACTTATGGATGAATTATATCTGGCTGACCTCCTTAGTTTGCATCGCAGAGATGAGCGGTCCATTTAAAAATGTTCGGTTATGTCAAAAAAAAAACGAATTAAAACACAAGTCATATTTTTTTGAATTTCCGCCTTTTTAAAAAATATACAAAAATTATGGTTGAATTATATCTGGCTGACGCTGAAAATTAGAATACAGACCTGAGGGGACCAATTAAAATTGTGTGCGGTAATGACGTTTTTTTTAAACAAATAAGAACGCAGAATTTTTTTTAATTCCACCTTTTCATAAAATATACATAAATCAACCAACTTTAGCTCTTTAAAAATTTGTTCCAAATTTTCCAATTATGTTCCAAATTAAGTAATTTGATAAACAATTATTAAAAGACAGTTTTTAATCTTTGTTAGTAACTCACTTTAGTGAAAAAATTTGAATGTTTTTGTTGTTAAAAAGTCGATTCAATGCAATAAATATCGCGGTCAGCTAGATTTTATATGCATATAGTCAACTTTATTCTTTAGTAACTTTAGGAGCTTGATTTGCTGAGTCGTAATTTGTCACCGTCAATACAATTTGCTATTGTTTTATTATTTTTTTACGAAAAGATTGATCTTATACTATTTAATACAAAATAGTAAAATGTGATATTATTCTTTAAAATTAACTGTTTTGTTGAAAACCTTAAATGGTTGTAATGTTAAAGAATCAATTCAATACGGCAAATCTTCGATGTTAACTAGGTTTTATTTGCATATAGTCAAGTCGTTTAGTGAACTGACCCTTGTATTTAAACGGTATTTTATACAAAAAAATTTAAAATCAATTTTTAAACAAATTTATAATATGAGTTTTGTTTTGCTTTTATTTAAGCTTACTACTTTTTACACTAAAATAAAATTTTAAGAAAATTAAAACTATTAATATAAATTAAATTGAAATTTTAATTTAATCTATTTAATTTTAATTTTTAAGTCTTACCAAAATAGAAATTTTTTAACAATAAAAACATATTTCTGGTTTTTGAAAACTCGTGACCTATATTTAAATATGTTGCTTGCAATTTTCGCAGAATGAGCTTGATTTGCTGAGTCATAATTTAAGTTTTTTTTATTTTTTAAGAAAGGATTGATCTTATACTATTTACTAAAAAATAGTAAAATTTGATATAATTTTATTTATTTTTTAACCTATTTTTGTGTAAATTTTTATGTCTATTGAATAAACAATTATATTATAATAAATTAAATTGAAGTCTTATGTGCTATATAAACGCATAATAAAAGTCTTTTTTAATTAATCATTCTAAAAAGAAATATAATAATTAAATGAAAATTTTACGTGGAGTTTTTTCTAAATTATTTCAATAAAAAATTGGGACTCAAATCTTACAATACCGCTTAAGATTCAAATAATAGCACTTGAAGCACCATATAAATGCACTTAAAATAAAACAATTACTTTTTAAAATATAAAAATTTCGTACAAGTAACAAATTTTTCGATATACAAAAAAGTAACCAAATTTTTGGTAAAACAGAAAGTACCAATTATATGGTACAAATCAGAAATCTACCAAATTTTTGATAACTATGCAGTAATTCGTAACTCTTACCAAATATTTGGTAACGGTTATCAAATATTTTTTGAGTTGAGCAATTTACCAAATAATTTGTAAATTTTTACCAAATATTTGGTAAAAATCTACCAA
>JASAMX010008977.1:22500-38590 GCA_030248175.1 Microlaimidae sp. YZB2_3 | reverse complement strand
AAGGTTCTAATTAGGACGCGCCCAAATTGGAGCCTTATAGCCCAAATTTAAGCCTGCCTTGGTTTGGACAATAAATCTTTGAAGTCGCATTTTTCCCTTTATTTTTATGTTATATACCTTTATGTTTACTGTTATAATTTATATTTTCGAATAAAAGAGAAATACTGCTTATACTCTTTTCTTCTTGTTATTGTTAAACACTGCTTGTTATTTTTTAGTACTACTCAAAGGTAAAAATCGTGGAAAATCTCTTCCAACACACAATTCTTCAATGCGGAGAAAATGTTGTTGGAGATTTATATATTTCTTTTGATGCTTGGATTTTCCTTGACGCCAACCACCGGCTGGGAATTAACCGAGGTTATTTCCACTCCGAATGGCGATTTGGTCGGAAGAAAAGTTACTGTAAGCGTGGGGAATAAACAGGGAGAGGTCAATGTGTTCCTGGGTGTTCCTTACGGGCAAGTGCTTAAAAACGACGATTGGTTCATGCCTTTAAAGGGTAATTTTTTGTTATTTTGGTTTTGTTTTGTTTTTATTTGTGTTTTGTTTTGTTCGATTTTTTCGGATTTTTCTTTTTTTTAACATTTCGCTATGGCGAGGTCATTCAAAGAAAAAAACTCATAAAGATTAAGTGAATGAAATTTAAAAGAATTCCCTCAATAGTTGAAGAACTGACGGTTTCATTAAAAGTGACATCAACAGCTAGGCGAACTGATTTAAATTTAGGCATGCCTTATTTTTGACCATTGGTTAAACAGGTTGCATCAAACAAATGAAGTGTTATTCCCTGTCAATTCTTAAATTTATATATGATTTAAAATGATATATGACCTTTCAATCTCACTGGAGAAATTAAGAAACCGGGAAAATTAAACTCAAAATATGACACAAAGTCTTTTTAAACGATTTAGAGTCGATGGAGCCTTGAGAATTTTAGGCTGGAACTTGGAAACAAAAATAGGAAACTTGGAGCCGTAAGTCGGGAACTATGAGCCCTAAGTTGGTAACTCGGAGCCGAAAGTAAAAATCGCTAAAACGTTTACCTAAGCTTATTCGAAGCCTAAATCTAACCCTAAGCCAATTTTTTTCTTAAAGGCTCCAAGTTCCCGTAGCTCGTGGCTCCAAGCTCCAAAAATTTTTCCATGGCTTCACGTCCCCTTCCCTGTTTGTAATTCCAAAGGCCCCGTACCTTTTAAACACAAGTCCAAGGCCGAAACTAAACCAAGTTCCTGCTAATATGCAATGTTATGCTTATGGGGTCAGGTTCCCATTTTAGCGGTATTAAAAAGCTCCTATAATTTGCAGAAAGTACAAATTTTCCTTAGGTTTACCGTAGATTTGTAATAATTTTTTCGGTTTTTTGTCGTTTGATCAGCGTGATAATTTTTTCAACGTTTGACTGTCTTAAAAATTATGTACCTTTTACGGTAAAAAAAATTCGGCGCCAATTATTAACTCTTAAACCAAGTTGCTTATGCTTAAACCTAAATAAAACTCAAAAATCTAGCTCCATCGAGTTGTCTGCATAGATGGGCACGGGGGAGGGGTTGGGGGGGGTTAAACCCCCCCCCCAAAATTCTGAGAAGGGGGTTTAACCCCCCCCCCCACTCAGAAGTGGGGGGGGGGAGAAAAAGTTAACCCCCCCAATTTCGGAAAAATGAAGAAAAAAGATGTCTTTAAAATGACTTCTAACTGCCTCCAAACTTAAGTTTTGAGGTCAAAATGAATGTTTTAAGCAATAAAAAGCTTAAAAATACAATAAAAAGGGCTGTTTGACCTAAAATTAGCGTTTTTTACCTATTTTTCCTTCAAAATCGAAAAAACGATATGGGTAAAATGCACTCCAGAAAAAAAACGATATGGGTATTTTGCGTTTCTCGGATTTTAACCCCCCCCCCCCCCTAATTTGGGGTTTAACCCCCCCCCCCACTCCGGACCAACTTGCCCATGTATGGTTGTCTGGTTATAGTCAACTTGTAAAATTGGCCGAAATTTTTTTTACCAAAATTTATTTGTCGATGGTCATTTTACCAAAAGACTTTTTGGGTTTTAAAAAATACTTCGTGGTCGATTCTCCATTGTTTTTATAATTATCGATTATTTTAGGGAGCACAAAATGGGCGCACCAGAAGAACGCCACAGAATACCCAGCGGTGTGTATGCAGCAATTCCCTTCCTATTTCCAACGGAAAGAGGAGGCCCTGAAATACATTTCGGAATACAGGTGGAACTATATACAACAACTGATGCCCTACTTAAGGAACGAGAAGGAAAACTGCCTCACTATGAACATATACTCACCAGTTGTCCGAGGTAAGAAAGTGAAACATTAGCTATGAAAAGTGCTTGGAAATGGAGCAGAAAAAAAGGGCGATATCCCTCCGGGTTTACATATGTTTAGACAGAGAAAAAGTGAAATATTCAAAGGTGGACGTAGGTGGACTTTAGTAAATTAGAATATGACATGTGCAACATATTCATCATACTTGTACGAGGTAAAAAGAGACACGTAAAATAATAAATTTGTCTTGCTAAAATTTTAAGGTATTAGAGATATAAAATATTTTGCTTAAAACTTTAAGCGCATAATTGTGAATAAAAAAAGTTCATTTATTTTGATTAAAGCGGCATACATAGGACCGAATAGTCATCGCAAAAACTGTGCAACCGAATATTGAAAATCTAATCAATAGCAAGCAATTATCATTAATATTCGTTATATTTTAATTTGGCATTTATATGTTTATAAAATACAACCTAAAAAAATTGATTTGATTAGGTATTCAGCGTCGAATTAGCTATTTTTAGCAAGAAGTCTTCAAAAAAACAATAAAATCCACATTTGTTTAAGTTTAGTCTTGATTTATTTTTACGGCACTTTTCAAGCTTTAAAATTTTAGGAAAATTGTTATTTTCGACTGAAAGTTATGTACAGTATTTATTTTGAAAATCAATTTAAATGAGATGTTTTTTTAGAAGAACATTTCTCATAAACATGCATTTTAAAGTGTGTGTAAATTAATAATGTATTCGTGCTTAGATTTCTTAGACATTTTGAATTCCTTGCGCTTTATATTTATAAACAGCAACATTGAAATTAGGCGGATAAATAAACGATTCCTATGCGTCATTATCTGAGCTTATGAGGCCAAATCTCTTCCTGCGCAAATGATATGCAATTAGTCTGAAGAAGACCTATATCTTATCGTGTCTGAAGATGTTGAATGTATTGATTAGAGCTTGTTAGCCCCTCTCCAAGTCAATTTATGCTCCGAAAGTCTTTCACAGGACTCACACCCTTTTATGTTTGGGCTGAGAAGTGAATTTTGTGATTTGTTAGTATTACATATATCCCTAGTGGTTGGGAAACTCAGTCGAGGGAGCGGAAAATTTTAAAGTTGTAATTATTTCTACAAGGAAACAGAACAAAACAAAAAAACTTTAAAACGAATGGCAGTGATTTATTTGTCTGACATTTTTGCTTTAATGTTTAATTTTAGTAAAAATGTATAATTTGGACTGTCGAAAACGTCCTTTGGACAAAGTCTAAGGGACGGCTTGACGCTGTGTTTGTCAAAGTACGTTTTGGTTTAAGTATGAACCAGGTCAAGAAGAGAACATGACAAGTAGGACAAATTATGAAGTATGTCAAATATGATGAAGTATGACAAATGTTTATTTCTGGCGCAGCATTACAAAGAAGTGCACTGATGATTTTTTTTTGTTAAGGTCGATGGAACATAAAAAATTGAGAGTTGAACAATTTTAACCCAATTTCGACATCTGAGTTGAAGCTAAATCCTGTATTCTAAACAAGCCTAAGCATAAACCTTGAAATAAACCAAAAAAATGTTAAACATTCAGAAATTTCAATATTCAATAGTTACAAAATTATTTGTATTCCAGTTCTGGTGCAGGGCTTTTAGGCCATGAGAAGGGAACTTGGAGCCGTCCAAAATTTTTGAGAACCTGGAGTTGCCAAAATGGATTATGAAAGTAACTAATTGGTTTGGAGTTAGCTTTAGCTTAAGCTTAGAGATACGTTTTAGAGATTTAACACTTTCGGCTCCAAATTCCCCACTTTCGGCTCTAAGTTCTACACTTTCGGCCCAAACTTTCAACTCAAAGTGCCCTGAGCTCCAGCGAACCTAAATTCTACCTCTTTCGGACCTTCTTTTCTCTTGGCAACTTTTAACAGTCTATGTTTATTTGTACAGTCTGAGTCCCGTACCTTTTACGTCGTGACAACTTTTAACAGTGTGCATTTTTTTCAAAATCTTATGTCAAAAGTCATAAATTTTGCCAAGACCAAAGTAGTAATAATATGAAAATTCCCATTCCGCGTGCCTTACAATATCGCGCCACTGCGCATAATTCTCGTTCCTGTTCCTGAAAATTCCCGTTCCGCGTGCCTTAAAATCACGCGCCACTGCGCATAATTCCCGTTCCTGATTCTGAAAATTCCCGTTCCGCGTGCCTTAAAATCTCGCGCCACTGCGTATAAATCCCGTTCCTGTTCCTGAAAATTCCCGTTCCGCGTGCGTTTAAATCTCGCGCCACTACGCAGGGCGGCGAACCTTTCCCTTAACCGCCGGAATGTGAACATTTGAACCCCGACGGGAAAAAAAACAACCACGGCGCTAAACCCAGGTCTCGGGATGACGGCGGTGGTGGGCGCGTAAATTATTGACATTCCAATTAGGACCGAAATCCCCTCGGCACTTAAAGCTAATGAACCTCGGAGAGGAGTATATTGCCCTGCTTCCCGAAAGGATCCATACCGGTGGCCGTCATGGGACTCCGGGAGCCCACCGGGGACAATTTCATTAACTTAGCTGGGGGAGTTTATCAGGGTCGAGGTCGTACGACGGTTCATTTTCAATGGGTTCACATCCTTTTTTTGGGGGGATGGGTTTTGCTCTGTCGAAGATTATCATGACAGAATGAGTCCGAATAGTCCTAAGATAGTCGTAAGTGTGATTTTGTTTTTTTAACACACAGATACTATAATGGGACTCCACGATAACATAATTTTTATTAACTTAGCCGGGTATCAGGAAAAGTGGGGTCTAGGTCACAGGGCGGTTTATTTCCGAAAAAGGGCTCCATGTAGTTATTTTGGGGGTCAATTTTGCTTTGCTTTTTATTGTTCGCTATCATTAACAAAAAATGTCACACCCCGAATCTGCACTTTCTCAAAATAAATGATCATCTTACAATAAAAACAGAAAAACATGTTAAAAATGATTGAGACTGAAAAAAATTTTTTAAATGAGCATATTTTGCTAACATTAAGTTTGATTCGGACAGTAATTATATTAATGTGTAGCTAACATTAAGCTTTATACACCAATAAAACTTTTTTATACATCAACTGTTAGTGAGATATGCTCACCTGAAGATTTTTTTCAGTCTGCGGAATAGGCAGATCGAAGTCTGCTATTTGAGCGACATTGAACACTATGTATGTGAAAATTCCCGTTCTACATGCATACTTGCATATCTTTTAAAGAAAGCATTCTTTAACATGCAAACAGTGGAAAATTAGCATAAACTTTGTTGGCTATAATACAAATTCGACTGAGTCATTTCGCATCTTTTATTTTCTTTTGAATAATTATGTTTTAGTTCTTCGATTTAAAAGTCAAATTTGGGCGATTAAAACTAAATAGCTTTATTTGTTTATTCAAAGCTCATACATGTTGAAAGCAGTTCTTGTGTATTTAGAAAAATATATGTTAATTAGGTCGTTAGCTAACGTGTTTCGGAAAATTCTAGCGAGTATCATCAGTGGGAAACCGTTTAAATTGATGGGACAAATAAACCCTTAAATTAACCCTTTAGAGTAGTGGAGCGTGCTGAGATCCTCCTGGGAAACGATTCTTAACCTAGATTAAGCTATTGCCAATAGAATTTTTACTTAAAAATAAGAATGGAAATCTATGGCAATTTTTTCTCTGAATTCGAGTATAAGTTACATATATTTTTTGATAATTTTAAAAATATGCATTGGAATTGAAATTTGAAAACAAAAAAATATTGTTTTTTTAAATGATTAAGCATCGGAATTAAAAGTTTTAATATACATGTTAGTCACATATTCCTACCCGAAATATTGTGCTTCAAACGGCGCCTGGAAAGAATATATTCTGCAAAATATATTCGGAAAGAATATCTTCGGAAAAACTTTAAAATCCTCAACTAAA
Source organism: Microlaimidae sp. YZB2_3 (assembly GCA_030248175.1). Lineage (NCBI taxonomy): Eukaryota > Metazoa > Nematoda > Chromadorea > Desmodorida > Microlaimidae > Microlaimidae sp. YZB2_3. The sequence goes on along the minus strand of JASAMX010008977.1, from coordinate 32,381 downwards.
GAAAACTTTTTTCTAAGACTAAGCGAAACCTTAAAATCAAGCTAAAACGACATAAAAAAGTTTTAAAAACCTTTAAAAGTTTTTAATAATACTCAATAATTTACTGCTGGAAGAAGATATTTTTTACGGAAGATATTTTGCAGAAGGTATTTTTTCCGGACACCCTTACCTCTAGCCATTTAAAATAAAGCTACTTCATGAGGTCCAGAATTTTATTTCTTATTAAATGTGCAGTATAATTCATGTCAAGGTTGTGGCACAGTGGCAGAACGCACGCCTTTGCATACTGAAGGTCCCCGGATCGAGTCCCGACTGAGACATTATACATTGTGATAATATTAATATTTGTTCATATGTTAATAATGTAGTATTCGGTTGCTCAGTTAGTGCTGAGTAACTTTTTAAATAAAACAAACTTTAAACAAATAAAATAAACTTTTTAAACTTTTAACCTTCAAAACTTTAAGGTTTTTCAGCTGCATTTATAGAATTGCTTTAACGCTTTCAGTAAAGTTTGGAAAAATATTTAGATTAAAAAATGTAAAATACAATACATGGCATTTTTTAAATTATTTTTAGAAAATAAACAAAAAGAATAGGGCAAAAGTCCAGAGCTTTGGGTAACATCAGTACATCTGAATAATTTAAAAAGCATGTAGTATAGTGTTCTAAATTTTTTTTATGTATTAATAAAACTTGTATCTCAAAATTCGCTGCCCATTGTCATAAATATAAATAAAATTCCCATAAATATTATCAGACATGCATTTTTTTTGAAAGTTTAGGCCAGATAAGCTAAATTAATGTGGGAATAAAAAAAATCAGCCTTCTACTTCGGATTTGTTTTTGCGTTTTTTTTTGTAATTGTTCTCTGGGGGGTTCAGAGTGGACTTTGACAAATCTATCCTATCCTTATCTGACGCTTTTCTAAGCGAGTAGTCAATTTATTCGCCCAGCACGGTAAACCTAAGGGAGGTTTGTACTCTGACTCGTCGGTAATTGATGATCTCAAATTCGATGTCCGGTGAGAATTGGAGTTAATTGGTCGATTATCGGCTCATTTACATATCAATATTAAAATGAAAGGATTTGTAACAACCACGCTGTGAAAGTGATATATTACTTTTAGATTGAATTTCAAATGACCAATAATGAGTCCTCGGGTATTAAAACTATATTTAATGGCCATTAAGTCCACTGGATTTTTGAATTTTATGAAGTTGGGTAAAACAAAAATTACAGAACTGTGCACTGCCCTTCTCGGGGTTTAATTGGGGAGTGGCAATTTCAAAATGGGGGGCACGAGGGGGCAACTTTTATGAAACGGGGGGTCAAGAAAATGTGGGAGCAAGCAGTGGAGAAAAAAAAGAGAAAAAAAGGAAAAAAATGAGAAAAAAGAAGAGAAAAAGGAAAAAAGGGACAAAAAAGCAAAAATAAGGTAAAAATAGGTCTAAAATGGCTTAAAATGCATTAAAATAGGTTAAAAACTGCGAAAATTTCGCGATGATAGTGTCATTATAGGTAAAAAATGGCGCAATAGTTTTTGGGCACTTTTTCATTTTTTGGCGGGGAAGGGGCCAACCCTAATAAAACAGGGGGCATTTCCAGACCGTGCACAAGTCTAAAATTAAGATTTCACTCTAAACAATTAGACGTTACGGATTTACTCCAGTCGTGTATATCGACAAAGAAACGAGAATTATCCGTTAAAAGCGGATAACTTCACGATATTTTGAAACCGAATCTTTAGCAAGTTTGACCGAACTAACGGTTTAAATAACAATTTTTACACAGGATAAAATGGTAATACAAAGTTTCTTACGTTTTTATACACGGCACATTGTTAGTTTTTTTTTAATATTTAATTCATACATTACATATCAAAATATTAGGTAGAAAAAAATTAGTAAATTAAATGGAAGTTGGTAAAATTGAAACTAAATTAAAACTCAGAAAATATATGACAATAAATGTCATTTTAAGTCTTTTATTAGTGTAATACAATCTGTTTAAGCTGGCGTAAGCTAATAAAGTCAATAGCGTATAATGTTTAGAGTAGTTCGCGCTTCACTTTTCTTTGCAAACAATGAATTTTTGGAAACTTTAAGTGTCCTAAAATCTTTTCCGCTGTCTCGAAAAGAAAACAGCGTTATGACTTTAACAACAATTATGCGGGGCATTTTCTGTGATCGTTCACTATATAAATACAGCTTTGATAGCAAAAACATAACCTAAGTTTTGAACTTATGTATTGTGCCGTTGTATCACGATATCTGTTTTTTTTTTGGCAAATTAAAAGGATGAACGATTGTAGTATAATAACTTTACAGTATTTGATTTGTCTTTTTCGCTATAAAAAACAACATTATTTTTCTTCAGTTTTCAAAAACCAGTTTGTTTCAAATATTACAATTATTTCGTTTTTAACTTTTTTGAAATAAAATAATTGAAGCAGATTGGAAAAACAAATAAAAATGCAGATTAATAATAATGATTAATATTAAAGTCTTAATCGTACCATTAATGTATTTCAGCTGAAGCGTGGTGATTCCTAAAATCAAGAATACATAACGAAGAATGTATCATTATGTATTAAATTTCTTCCCTATCCGTGCATCGCTTTGACAGAAATTTAACCCCCCGGGGGTTAAATTTTGCCTCCCGGTCAAATTTGACCCCTGGGGGGGGCTAAATTTGACCTCCTGATGAGTTAAATTTCGGTCAAAGCGATGCGCAGATGGAGCAAAAATTTAATACATCGTGACACATTCTTTGTTATGTATTCTTGCTAAAATTCAATGGCTGACGAACGCTTTGTTCTTTTTTCACATGGTTCGTCTTTCGAAATTGATTATGTATTTTTAATAAGTACAATATTTCTTTCAATTATTGGAATCTTATGTGGCTGGAAAATAACTGGTTGCGTTGACACATAAAACATATTCAAAAGAAGGATTTCAAAAACACAAACGTCTCGTTATTAACAAATTTTACTCTTTATACACAATAATTTTTAATTAGATATATTGCATTGCGGTTTGCCAGTATTTCACTATAGTTTATTTATAGACAGAAGAAGGAAGCTGGCGGTACTGGTGATAGTTCACGGGGAATCTTACAATTGGAACGCTGGAAACCCGTACAACGCCTCCATTCTAGCTTATTACGGCCAGATCGTCGTGGTCACCCTCAATTACCGCCTTGGAGTTTTAGGTAATTAGAAACAAAGTTTTTCCATACAATTTAGGTTATTTGGATCAGAAGACCTAGATCTGAGCAATTTTGGAGTCAATTTTAACTCGTGTATCCTAAGCAAATCTAAGTAAAAATCTTAAATTCAAGCTAAAACAGCTAAAAACAAACCAAACAAATAAATTTCAACCTTAAACAGATCAAAAATTGTTGGGCTCGTTTGAGTTTATTGACCCTGCACCTTCCATAAAGAACTTAAATTTAATTAGGGTAATTTTATATAAATTTCGTTTATAAAATATTACCAAACGTGACATAATCTAAAGTATTTAAAGGAGCACTCTCACAAATAAAAAAAGTTTTTTAATACTGAACGGATCCGCTAAATTTTAAAATGTCACAACGCTTAGCTTAAACTCTTAGGTCCTAAGGAACTTATATCACAAATAATTTCTTTTTGTGGATTAAAATTTATAACAATTTTATTAGTGTTTTATGCTTTGATTCAATTTTTATTTTGTTATTAACTAAATGTTGCATTCTATTAGTGTTATATGACGTAACCTTTGCAACAATAAGTATTTTATTTCATACTAGGACATAAGTAATAATTTATAAGTAAGTGATAATGATAGTGATAATAATAAGTGATAATGAGTGCTAAGTAATAAGTAATAATGATAGGTGATAATGATAGTGCTTATGATAAGTGATAATCATAAGTTATAATGAATGATAATGGATAATGATGGTGATAATCATAAATGATTATGAATGATAAGTGATCATACGATAAGTGTTAAGTGATAATGATGGATAATAATGAGATAAGTGATAATCACAAGTGATAATGAATGATAAGTGATTATGATAGTGATCATCATAAGTTATAATGAGTGATAAGTGATAATGAGTGATAACTAATAACGATAAGTGATCAGTGATAACGATAGATGATAATGAGATAAGTGATAAATGATGGTAATAAGTGATAATGATAATGATAGTAATAGTGATAAGTGATAATGATAGTGATAAAGGGATAATAATGATTAATATCACTTATCATTTATCACTTTTACTATCACTATATACTTACCACTTATCTCATTATCCCTTATTATAAACACTTATCATTTGTCTCATTATCACCTGTAACTATCACTATTATTATCATTTATTACTTATCGTTATCACTTATCACTCATTATGATTATTATTATCTTAGTGTGTTTATGTAATCTTGTATATTTTCACGACTAATAAATAATTACAATTACAATTATCGCTTATTATTATTATCACTTATCACTTATCTCATATCATCCATCATTATCACTTATGATTATCACTTTTCACTTATTATCCTTTATCACTCAATATTACTTATCACTCAATATCACTTATCACTCAATATCACTTATCACTCATTATCACTTATCACTATCATTATCACTCATCATCCCTCAGTATAACTTATGATTATCACTTATCACTTATGATAAGCACTATCATTATCACCTATCATTATTACTTATAACTTAGCACTCATTATCACTTATAAATTATCACTTATGTCCTAGTATAACTCAATACGAACTTTACCACACGATTTTCGTTTTCGTCATACACTATTCCTGCATTATATTACGGTAATTGGTATTACATAAAGTACACCTCGTGGTTTTACCGGATTTTCCGTCCGTTACTGTGTTAAAGTGCGTGGTTTTTGGTGTTTGGTATTGGTGTGTTGTGCATTTTGTGCTATAACGCCCTAACCGGATAACTCCTTTAATATCGAACCGATATGCTTCAAATTTGGAATATAAGTTACTTAGCTTTGGAATAGTGTTGTAAAAAGTTACTTTTACTTTTACTTAAAGTAATAAAAGTAATGGATTTTGGATTACTTTTACTTTTACTTTTACTCGACTTTTGAAAATTCAATTACTTTTACTTTTACTCTTACTCGACTTTTGAAATTTCAAATACTTTTACTTTTACTCTTACTCGGATTTTCCTCTGCAAATACTTAAATTAATTTAAGTAAAATTTAAGTAATTTTAATGGGTAGATTCCCTTAAAGGCTTGTTGTAAAGTGAATGACAAAAAATAATTTTTTAAGCCGCTAACACGCTAAAACCGTTTATTTTGCTAAAAAACTTATTAAAATGATAATTTATGCATAAAATTAGCAAAATAACTTTACAACAGAGCTCTGGAGCTCCAAAAACCAGTGTTTTGCTCCGTTTCAAAGTTACTTTTATTATACTTTTACTCTTACTTTTACTTAAAAAAATAGGTCTTACTTTTACTTTTACTTTACTTAAATAAAATTTTGACCATTACTTTTACTTTTACTTTTACTTTACTTAAATTAAAAAATCACAAATTACTTTTACTCTTACTTTACTTAAATTAAAATTTTTCAAATTACTTTTACTTTTACTTAAAATAATCCAAAATCAATACTTTTTACAACACTACTTTGGAATCTAGGCCTCAAGATTTCTAAATTTCAGCCGGATCCGTTCTGTATTAAAAAACTTTTTTATTTGTGACAGTGCTCCTTTATTGTATAGTGTTGTTTAATGTGTATGTTGAATATATCTTGCGTGTCCAAAAAATGTTCACAAAGAACGCGAACTTTTAGAACTCTGCGTAAAACTTAGCGTACTTCGAAAAAATTTACGAATATATAATATTTGATTATGAACGATGCTTGGCACACAAAACAAATAATATTTTTATAAAAAATATTTATAATAAGTTATATATTTTTGTTTTTATTAGATTATCTACAATTGACACTGTTGACACGGGTACGGGGTCTTTAGAGCCGTAAGTAGGGAACTTGAAGCCGCCGGAAAAATGTTTTATCTTTTGTTAGGCTTTGCTTAGGCTAGGTATAGATTTTAGTGATGTTTATTTTTGGCTCCAAGTTCTCTTGGCTTCATCGACCCTAAACTTTGACACGTTCTGGTTATTATCAAATTTTGGATCACAAAAATTAAGGTTTTTTTCGTTTTATTTTGGGACTCAAATGACTGAAGATGCAAAGTTTAGTGTTGAGGATTGTTAATCCCATTTTTTAGCGCATTGGATAAATAATAGCATAAATAAACTAGAAAGAGTTAAGTATCTTATGAATGACATCCAGCGCTAATTGAATTAACATAAAATTTTTATTTCTTACCGTTTGACCCGCTGTATTGTTTAACAATGTGCATTTTGGTACAGGGTCTTTATAGAGCTGTAAGAATGGAATTTGCAGTCGGCTAATTTTTTTGAAAATAGGGAGTCACGAACAATAAAAAGATTGAGCCTTTTATAAAAAAAAGGCACATAGACTACCCAAACTAACTTCATTTATGCTTAAAACTTCTGAGCGATTCGTTAATCGGTTCATAGAAAATGGAGCACTAAAACAGTACCTATTACATAAAAAGCGACATGCGTTTCAGGCGAAAAAATCAACTAAACTTGCTTTTCACTGTGTGACGTGACGACCAATAACTGGAGGCGAGATACGGCGAACAATTTTTGAAAACAGAAAAAAAAGTTTCCCGCACCGGGATTTGAACCCGCGTGTTCTTTCCTCGAGTTATAGGGTTTTTTTTCTCAATCTGGCCTGTCGTGCTACTACTGCACTACACAGGCAATTCGTAATTACCTATAAAGCGTCACTTATACTCGCCAATATTTAGAATCATCTTCACTCCAGGAAGGGACGTTTCACATCACAACTACTAAGTTAAGCGCATAAAAAAAGCATTCTAACATCAAGAATATGCTTTAAGCATATTCATAGACATTCAAGGGCATCTGATAATGTGAATCACAATACAATAACAAGAGCACAAAGTAAGCCTTGGGTGGAATCATTCAACTCCAAGTTCCTTAATTACCACTTCAAGTATCTTATTTTTGGCTCAACGTTCCAAATTTATGTTTCAACTCTATGTTCTTTGAACTCCATTAACCCTAAATCCTGCATTTTTAATATTTTACAAAACAAAAATTTTAAACAAAAATTTTAAAATAATTTAGTAAATTTATTAGATACAGTTAAAGGCACTATTAATTCCAAAAGCTGCCAAAGCTCGTATTGGTGCAAGATTTTTCGTTTAAAAACAGTGTCCGTGTCGCGTGAAAAAAACAGTGTTAAAATATTTTTCAAAAATAAACATTCAAACAAAATAGTGTCTGTATGAAAAGAAATGCACTGTAAAAGAAAAGGATTAGATTTCACAAAAAAACGTTGTAATTGTGCAAAATTTTACCACTGTCTAATAAAGCCAGGCATTGATATAACCGAGCCCTTTTATTGTCAAAATATAATCTGGCATATTTCGCACTTGTACTGTAAAAAAGTTTTTAGAGCAAATTGCAGTTTTTGTTTAGGTTTTCTCGGTATAAAGGGGACGCAGGGTAGCGGAAATTACGCCATTTTCGACATTTTTTCCGCCGTTTTGTCCATCAAAGGGATAATTGAGAACATGAACGGGGACTCCGGTTCTATCACTCTAATGGGCTGGGGCACTGGCGCCGCATTAGTCCAGCATCTGATGGCGTCACCGCTCTCGAATCCCGGCGAGAATAAACTGAATAAAGGTAAAATTTTGCTATTATTATTATATTATTATTATTATTATTATTATTATTATTATTATTATTATTATTATTATTATTATTATTATTATTATTATTATTATTATTATTATTATTATTATTATTATTATTATTATTATTATTATTATTATTATTATTATTATTATTATTATTATTATTATTATTATTATTATTATTATTATTATTATTATTATTATTATTATTATTATTATTATTATTATTATTATTATTATTATTATTATTATTATTATTATTATTATTATTATTATATATTATTATTATTATTATCTTATATTCTCTTATTATTATTAATATTATTATTATTATTATTATTATTATTATTATATCTTATATCTTATTATTATTGTGTTGAAAACAATAATAATCTTTTTGAAACTGTAAACGTGTAAAACTGTATGTGTAAAGTTTTAAATTAGTTTTGTAAATACAAGCTGGTAAGGATAGCTTTTAAAGCTACCTCCGGAAGATTGGAGGCAGCTAGGAGTCAAAAACCTTGCCTTCTAGACAAAGTTCTACGGGTGGGGGGGGGGGGGGGTGTTGTGGGGGTTTTTTGGTGTTTTTTGGGTTTTTTTTTTTTGTGTTTTTCGCGGGGGTTTTGTTTTTTTTTTTTTTCGTTGGTTTTTTTTTTTTGTTTTTTTTTTTTTTTTTTTTTTGTTTCGGTTTCCCCTGTTTTTCTCTCTTTTTTTCCCCCCCCCCCCCCTTTTCCTACCATAAGGTAGAATGGAGGCAATTAGGAGGCAGGCAGCAAAAAATAACTTGGAGACAGGCAGTGCAGAAGCAATCAAAACTGCTTCGGAGGCAGGTAGGAGGCAAGGTGGAGGCAAGTAGGAAGCAGGGTGAAGCCAGGGTGGAGGCAGGTAGGAAGCAGGGCGGAGGCAGGTAGGAGGCAGGCTGGAGGCAGTCAAAACTGCTTTGGAAACACGTAGGGGGCAGGTAGGAAGCAGGAGGGGGCAGGTAGGAGACAGGGTGTAGGCAGGTAGGAAGCAGGGTGGAACCAGGGTGCAGGCAGGTAGGAAGCAGGGTGGGGGCAGGTAGGAGGCAGGGTGAAGGCAGTCAAAACTGCCTCGGAGGTAGGTAGGAAGCAGGTGGTATTTCCTTCTATGTTGAAGCATAACATAAAAGGAGGCAGTTAGGAGGCAATGTGGAGGCAGGTAAATTTAGAATGGAGACAGGTAAAAAGCAGGTTGAAGGTAGGTAAGAAGCAGTAAATTTTGCGATCGCCGCATGTAGGAGGCAGATAAAAACCTGCCTTTCCAATGGAGGTACCCGTTTTTACCGGGTTAAATAGGCATAAGGTAACCGACTTAAATTCGGCCATTCCTAATTTCGGCCAGCGGTTGTTTTTTTTTGCCATGCGCATAATTATTAAATGAACGGCGTGCGGCTGGATAGATCGTCGTTTAATCTTTCTACGCAGTCAATTCCTAACTTTGCGCGTGACAAAAATAGCAGCCGGTGGCCGAAATTAAAGTTGGCCGAATTAAAGTCAGTTACCCTACCAGTAAATCCGCTAATTTCAGACGGGGATCTTTTCCAGAGAGCCGTCCTCCTGGGCGGCTCTTCGCTCAGCAGTTGGGCCACCGACCTGATCGCCCATCAGAAGTTTTACAAATTGGCGGAGAAGATCGGCTGTCCGATCGGCGATCAGAACGCGGGTCAGTTGTTCCGCGTGAGTCGGATTTTCTACTGCATCCGCAATAAAACCCTGGAGGCCATACTGGAAGGGGCGGAGCAAATGGACACGCCCACTTTCCTGCCCACCTTCGGCCCGGGAGTGGACGGGACGTCGCTGAGTCGGGAGCCGGAATTCGTACTCAAACACGAGCCCAGTCTTTATCAAGTAGAGAAATTGACTTAATTTCGGCCACCTTTTTTTTAATTTTTTTGAATAAGTTTTTTTTATCTCTTCTAATCGAGTTAAGATTCGATTTAGAAATCAAACGACAGATATTTTTGTTATTCCAGTGCAAAATTTTAAAATTTCTTGTACACTTGAAAATCAGTGGAGGTTTAATTTTTTTTGTTAAAGTGGCCGA
>JASAMX010008977.1:0-17500 GCA_030248175.1 Microlaimidae sp. YZB2_3 | reverse complement strand
AACAAAAAAATAATATTATATTTAAAAAATTATTTTTAAATATTTTGAGCAAGGTTGAGGAAGATGCAAATTACTGTGTTATTTCTATTGCGAATCAAACCATGGATAACCCTTTTTTCAGCACCCAATCGCGTCTTATGCTCTATGGTTTGGTCTTGTGGAGTTGGAGTTTCTTGTCTTGTTCTCTTCTTGTTTCTGCTTGTTTTTTTGTCGTCGTTGAGTCTTTCTTTTGATTGATCAAATTTTTTTCCGTATTTTTTCTCTGATCTTCAAATTGTTTTATAGCATAAATTTTAGGTGTTGGGCTGGGGGGGGCCGTGCCCCCCTGGCCCCCCGGCAGCGCCAGGGGGACGGGACAGCCTTTACGTAACGCCCATTATTTGAAGCGCCAGGCGACCAGCGACCGCAAAACCAACGTCTACGTCTTCAATCACCAATAAAAATTTCAAGGGGCATTTCAACCCCGTTTTGGTACCAAAATCCTTGAATTTTTTTATCTCTGAGTACCTTATTTTGAGCGAATTCGGACACATACAGTCTGTGGCCACTTGTGTTTCTGTTAAAAGCAGCCTAAACCGGTTGATTCTCTATTTTAACTTATATTTTAGGTTCTGAGCGCTCTGGGTGACGCCCTCTACGTGGCGCCAATGATGGAGAGCGCGAAGCGCCACGCCAACAGCGGTCGCAAGACATACGTCTACGTTTTCAATCACCGGACGGATGGTTGGAAACACCTGCACGGAGCGGTGGAGGGGGCGATTTCCGGCCAGGATCTTCCGTACATTCTCGGCTACCCGTTTTTGAAGCAAAGCGAGGCGGACTTCCTGCCCCTGGCCACCCAGTTCAACAACAAAGACCGACTGGTCTCTAAAGCCATGATGCGATACATCGCCAACTTCGTACAGAGCGGGTGAGTGGGTTTTCGTGATGTTCTCCGGAGCTCCGAGCTCCGGAGCTTCAAAGGAACAAATTTCTGAAATTTTCTGCGGTGTAAATGGCCGGAGCTCCGGAGCATAATGTTGAAAGTAACGTTTAAAGAACTTCACTACTATGGGTTCACTGGTCTTTGGATTTAGGATTTTGAGTCCGAAGCACCTAGAGGTGGAACTTGAAGAAATCAGAAAAGATATTCACTTTATAAATAACTTCACTTAAAAATTTTTCAAAAATTATTAGTTTTAATTAAAAATAAATAAATAAATAAAGGTTTCTTAGTTGTATTAAAATATTTACAAAATTTACGTTTCTTTTTTTTAAAATTTAAATAGTCAAGATTTTTGGGTCATAAGGGTCCTTAAGCTCATTAAAAGAGCACTATCACAAATCAAATTTCTATATCGCTCAAACCGGACTGCTGCTTTATTATCAAGCCTATCTAATTCAAAATTGGTATTTGGAGTGCTCCAATACAAGGCTACAACAGTTTTAAATTTCAGTTCGATTGGTTCAGTATTAAAAGAGTAATGTGCTTCCGGCAATATAGAATTTTGATTTGTGACAGTGCCCCTTTACCTACATCCTACACAAACAAAATAATAATTACTCTTTATACCGTTTAGAACCCCGAACTTGCCTAAACCAGTGGATTTTCAATATTTCAAAAATACCGACTGGCCAGCGTATTCCTACAAGAAAAGAGATAATGCCGAAAACGAGCAATATTTGGATATCGGATCAATTGGTAGGGAATTATTTTTTCTTTTAATATATTTACCGCTTTCTAAAACTTACCGCCTCTGAAACTCAAGTGTACCGTCCAGGTTTTTCAATAGTAAGTAAGTGATCATGAAGGTGAAGAACAATGATGATGATGTGGCGACCAAAAAAGAACGTAAAGTTTATCCGTTTCTTCTGATCAAAATCGTGTCTCAGACGAAATTTTAATGATTGATTTTAATTTAATTGAAATATTACGGTTCAAACATTTTTTAAAAAACTCACAAAACCCAAACGTTTTTTTTTTACCAAAAACCGAAGTTTCAACATCAAAATTTGCATTAAATAGTTTGCATGGAACTCAGTTACACATTTTGGAAACTTGGATCGTTTTCGGGGATGAATTAAGAATACGGTTGCTGCAGAATACTAAGTATGTCATTCAAATAGAATAGTGTAGTATCATTAAAATTTTACAAGTTTTGTAAACGCATTGTTAATTATTTAGACGCAGCGCCGAGCGTTTGTCGTTCTACCCTGAAGAGGAAGTATTAAATTTTGTAAACGCATTCTTATACAAATTGGCTCACTGCCACTGGTTTATAAAAATTCGATTGCTTTGGAATATATTATTTAAATCAAATTTAAAATTTGCGAACGCATTGTTAATAATTGAGCCGCAGCGCCGGGCATTGGGGGGGATTATTTAAATTTTAACCAGTTTTGTAAACGCATTAGTACTTATTTAGACGCCGCGCCGAGCGTTCGTCGGTTCTACCGTGCCAAGAAGGTTGCCTTTTGGACCAAATTCATTCCGGAACTCAATCGTCCCAGCGAGGACGGGCCGGAGTCCCACCACTTATTGCCGCCGGGGGATTTCTACGGTCGGACCCGGCCTTTAAACTCCTGGGGCGACATGCCCTTTCCTGCCCCACCGATGCCGCCCACGCCCATGCCCGCGGAGTTGACCACGCGCCTCCAGGCGGACCGTAACGCCAGGGAGGGTGCTAAAAGCGGGGGCGGGCCCCCGGGAGGCTCCGAAACCACGGCCACGGGAGGTATGGAGTACAGCACCATTCTCAGCGTGACGGTGGCGGTGGGCTGCGCCCTTCTGGTCCTGAATATTCTTATATTCGCAGGGATTTGCCATCAGCGGGACAAACACCGCCGGAGTAAAAAACAGGCCATGCAGCCCTACCAGAGCTACGAGAGCGGAAACCCCGGCGGGGGCTACAGCATGAACTCTCCGATTAGCGCCCCCAGCGGTCCGAGGGTACCCCCGGCGCCCCCGCCCCCCGTCACCGTCCACCCCGGCCCGGCCGCCCCCGGCACGGGGCACCACCACAGCCACGCCGGGGGGCTCAACTCAATCGACAATGACACAGGGGCCGCGGGGCTTGGCACCCCTCAGGGGTCACAAATAGGCACTCCCTCGGGGACCCTAAGGACTTTTAGCCACCACCACCAGCACGGCGGCCAGGGGGTGACGCACTCTGGCAGCGGTGGGGGTCGGAGGACGGAGCAGTTGGACGGAGGATCCCTCAGGTCGGCAGGCTACCCGGAACAAGAGCCCCTGTTGAGACAACAGGCGTGCCCTAGGCACGGCAGACTCCTGGCAGCTCAAGGGACGGTGGAGGAGATACAGGTATAAAGCGAGCCCGGAACATCACTCCCGATTTGCTTTCGCAGAATTTGTTCAATCCATGTATTTATTCTGTTAATAAATCAATAAATTAAACAATTGTAATTAAACAGCTAGAGCAGTTGTTCCATTGGATTCGTAAATTGCCACAAGAAGACCATTTTATTGAATAAAAAAAGGTTGGTAAAAAAATTTTGCAGAATCGCGAATTAACCCAGTATTACGAATGAATAAAAACTTGCAAAAAGACTTGGTAATAATTTGTTCTGTTTTGACGTGAACACAGTATTATGCTCAATCCAAAGAAATTAATGATAAAAACCAAGCTTGAAATCTTATTGTAACAGACCACTTTAAATTTGCATTGGATGACAAATATTTAGCTTAACCCGTTCCTGTGATTAACTTTTCCCCGATTACAACCGTGAAACCTTTGTATTACTGCGGGGAAACCTTCGTTTCACAGTGGCGTTATCTTCGTCTAACCATTGCGGTACCTAAACTTCACCACGGTAAACCCTACGTATCACCTAGGTCCTACCTCGGTCATACGTAATACTCTGTGCATGATTAGTGAACAGTGAGCGAGAAAATTGAAATGGTTAAAGGTGTGCGGTAGCAATATGCAAATTTTATTTACGGATACAGTGTATTAGGTACGACCTAGGTGATACCTCTAGAGTTCAGCGTGGTAAAGTTTACGTGCCTATGATGGTTAGACGACGATACCACCACCGTAAAACGAAAGTGTTATCGTGGTAATACGAAAGTTTCACGGTTGTAACCGAGAAAAATAATACGGGAACAGGTTAAGTTACTCTTTTTAATTAGAACTAACTAAACTATTCAATTTTTGCACTACTATAAATAAAAATAATTAAACTAAATATTGTTTTCATTCTGGTTGGGCAGCTCTTCAACAAAACACAAAAATGATTTTAATTAACCAATTACAACTAAAGCAACTAAAAGAACACCACTAATGCAGCAAACCAAAACACTATATTATAAAACAATTTTGGTATATTATTGAAAAATTTGTCAGTTTTTCACATTTTTTTCATTGGTTATTTATTATAATATCGTCTGTTTTGGCATATAGTTTTACAAGACATGTTTAGTCATGCTACAGTTTTTTTTATTTTGATTTTAAATAAAAATATTGTTTTATGAACAATCACGACGGTTAATTCAATGTACACAAAGGTCTCGAGAAGAATTGAAAGTAATTGGTATATGACTCTGGTGAAATAAAAAAATCAGCATAAAAAGTTTAGAAAACCAACTATTTCGCTATATTTTCAACATTTTTCTAAAACAAGCGGTTGTCTAAATTTTTTTACTCATGTTTTTTTAGTTAACCACCGTTATATACGAATTATTTCAATTTCTTCTCGAGACCTTTGTGTACATAGAATTAATCGTCGTGATTGTTCATTGTAAAAACCTTTTGTTTTCTTTCAAGGTTATAATTTAAACTGTGTTCAGTATTGTTAAGAAATAAAGTAATTTAGTACTGAGTATATTCTCACTGAAAAATATATTGAGTTATATATGCAGTAATTTAACAATCAATTGTTGATTTTTATGTGATGCAGCAACGAAAATTTTATTTTTAAACTAAAATATCGTCATCAATACGGCGAAATTGGCATAAAATATATGCGCTTGTGGCTCATTTTAGATTTTTAATAGCACCCCATTATTTACAGAATAAGTCACAGTTACATGTATTTTATAATGACTGTGGCTCATTTTGCTTAGTGACGACCATATTATGGCGGCGTCGCTAAAACTGTCACCATAGTATCTTTACATTTCTGTCCGATAATTTTCAATATTTTGCGTTTACTCCAATTTGAAATCTTCTAGACCTTTTTCAATTGACGAATCCGTTGACTTTCACGAATAATTTGTTTTTGTTTTACAGCTGTTTAGTGTTTTTGTATTATTATTGTGTGTCTTTTATTCTCTTTCAAATAATGTGTTATTTTAAAATTTGTATAAGTTTTAAAAGTGCTCTGCCCGTAATTATTTCCTATATCGTCCGAAATGAACAACTTTTTTTATACACAAAGATCGAGTGGAAATTTGTAAATCTTTTAGCCTTGGTTTCAAGAATACAAAATAAATTTAAAATACTGCACTGACTTAAATTCGGCCAGCTTCAATTTCGGCCACCGGTTGTTATTTTTTGTCATACGCAAAGTTATGTAATGAACTGTGTATGGCTAGATAGATCGTCATCTACTGATCTTGATGTTTTCTGTCAATTCACATAGTTCTGCGTTTGCTCATTAAATAATCATTTACCCGAAATTAAGGCGGGCAATTTCAAGTCAGTTATTTTGTATAAGTTTTGTTTAAAGAAAAAGTTCGTTCCATGCTAGAAATTTAGTTTGTAAAAGTACACCTTTTAACATCTGAACTATAAGATTTTTAAACGCATAATTATCGACACGGGTGATTTTTCTGTTAATAGTTCCATAAAAACCACTATAAATCAACTGTTCATTTTTTTGACCTTTTGAAATCCAATTGTTTCAACTGATTAAAAACTCTGCGCTTTGATACACCCGCCTCCGCAGGTTTCTTGTGAAATCTTCTTTCCTGTTTTAACCCTTTCGAATTTTCTAGGCTTAAAAGCGCGTCTGTTACGCGAAAAGCGAACGCACCATTGGAGCTCAACTTTAAACTGTTGTTCCCGTGACGCTTAACAGCGTCTTTTATACACTGAGACGTTAAATGCGATATACACTTCGCGTTTGAGCTGCGATAACAATCGCAAAAAGATAAATCTCAAAAGAGTTCACTATAGGCTATTCAAAAACCACCACAAGTTAATTTTGTCACTAATCTAGTGCTTGTTGTACAGTATTCAGCATTTTTTTACTAAGGTCAGCTATTTTAGGACCGATGGGGTCGAGGGTTTGGGCTTAGGTTTGCATTAGTATGAACAAAATGATAAGATGAATAATATTAGCTGGTTTATTAAAAAGTCATTGTCACTCTGAAGCTTGTCAAAACAACTTTAGAATTTATAATATTTGGTTTTTTTCTACAGTATAACAGTATCTCGAAATGATGAAATCATAAAACTTAACACCGACCAATAAGCCTCGATGTTTTAAAAGTTGAAATAAAAGTAATTTTTCTGTTAAGAATTATTGATATTTCAGCTAAATAGCTAAATTTATGATAAATAAATAAAATTCTAACGCTCGGGACAAACCTCGCCCCAAATGTCGAAAAGACCAAAACCAAAGGTTTGATTTCGGGTGACCTAAGAACTTTTTTGAATTTTAAAAACTTTTAATGATTGTTTTAAGGTCAAAATGCCCAAAATCATTTAAAATTGAATTTTTTGGCTTTGTCCTTTTGAAAATTTAGAAAAATTATAAACTGGGTTTAAAAGGTTTCAAACTAAACACTTTAAAAAATGTTGTGCTGGTTAAAATGTTCGGTCAGGTTTAGATAAACTCATGCCTTGACACTCCAACATTAATTTAAGAAATGTTGAATTAAATGGAAACAAATAATTTTTGAATCCGAAACACTTAGATTTGCTTAAACTGTATTGTATTACTGATGTAGCAGAAAGATTATTTTGTTTAAAGTTGATTATATAAAATTATTTAGTGTATGATCGCTGTTAGGAAATACCTTTTTGTTTGATAACCATCACGAAAGTAATACAAAAACTAAATTGTGGTTTACGTATTGGTTTTTAAGCAAATTATTGCACGGTGGCTATAAAGGATGTAATCATTAAGCTTTAATTTATATAAAATACGCTAAAGGTCTATTCATACTTATGACAAAACGTCCTTTGGACAAAGTCCAAAGGACAAACCAAAAACGATCCTTTGGACTTGCTTTGTTTTGGCGGTTGCGCTTTTTGTCTTGCTTTGTAGCAAAGCGGGAACGGTCTTAGGGCTTTGGCCTTTGGACGCGTTGTGCTTTAGACTCATTGTTTTTTGATTTTTGGGGTGGCTTTTGCTTCGTGGTCGGGGGAGTGAATGAAATAAGGAAAGTCAAGGAGAGTAGAGTTGCTGATGTGTGCTACTTGGACAATCCTTTCATTTTGACTCACTTTGGACTTTGTCCTTTGGACAAAGTCTAGTTTGCTTGTTGGACGAATTCAAGGACTTTGTCTGGCTGCAAAGGGACATGGTCTTTGAGCTTGCAAAGGACGTTCGTCATAAGTATGAATAGACCTTAGTCCTTCTGGGCGGTGTTTTCTTCCTCGTTTTTTTTTTTATTTTTTTTTTTTTTTTTTGACCACTTATTTAAAAAAAAATTCAGTATTTGTATTTTTAACGTATTTATAAAATGTGTTTTTAACTTATAATGGTGAAATTTGTAAACGTTTGGCTTTCAACAATAAAATTATAATTGTATATTTAAAAATGACAATTTTTTATTCACAAATTTAAAATTATTTTATGGAAACATAAGATAAAAAAGTTTTAAAATAAATATTTTTAAATTTTTAAAAGAAATGAAATTTAAACATACTGCGTGACGTGCAACGTCCCTTCCACTCATAAAAATGACTGGTTTTACTGATTGTTCAATCAAATCAGTGCAAATTTCGTCGTCACTCTGACACAAAGAGTCACAATCAGTATAAAATCAACGTGACTCTGACTCATTTTGTTTAGATTAATTGTGCGTTAAGATATAAAAAGAGTCACAGTTACGAGTATTTTACGACGCTTCTGACTCATTATGTCAGAGTAACGACGATTTTATCTAAAATATTAAAAATTTTAATAAAGTTTGTAAATCTTCGACCGAGTTGTTGAAAAATAAAAAAAATTGAGGGAATTACTATGACATATGTAGGTATTCGAGAAACAATTTTTGTTTCCACTTGGGAGTTGCTAATGAATAAATTTTATTTACTTAGAAATAAATCCTTGGAATTTTTTATGTTTAAGCATAAAAACAAATAATCTTAATTCTGATTTTGTGTACAATGTAAATGTGTTTTGTAACCTGAGAATATAAAATCGGAATTTTTCAATAAGAAAAAAATGAATGGCTGCACAGCAATCAAAGAAATGAGCGTAAAAGCTCCAATTTATTTTGACAATGTACAGGTACTTCGGCAGTTACACTGTATAAGAAAGTAGGAAGAAGTTGACATATTCCTTGTCAATGGTTAGCTTTCAACAGTGTAGTAGTCATCACGTCTTTTAAAAAAAGACTATGATAACGTGCAAAAGGGAATAAATAAATCCAGCACTTTAACCATAAAAATAAAAACCTACAAAATCTAATTAATATCATATTATTAAGTGGGGTGAGCTTAAAGGCTGGTTCATACTTATGACAATTTTAGAAAAACCAAAACGTTTTTTGGATAAGCCAAAATGTCCTTTGGACTTTTTCCTTTGAAGGAAGTTTGAACGCTACTCAGAATTTGTCCTTTGGACTTTGTCCAAAGTCCTTTGGACTTTGAAAAAAGTCCAAAGGACAAAAAGTATGAACACGCTGTCCTTTGGATTTTGTCCTTTGGACAAAGAACGTTTTTACGCTGTATTTGTCCTTTGGACAAAGTCCAAAGGACTTTTGTCTTTTGGACTTTGTCCAAAGGACGTTTTGTCATAAGTATGAACCAGCCTTAAAAGTATTATTTGCTCACCGATGGTTGGGTCGATGGAGCCTGGGAACTGGGAGCCGAAAATAAACATCCTAAAACCAAACCTAGGAATAGGTGATTACGAGGGTGAACCATTCGAATGGAATTTGTTCAGCATTAAAGATCTTCACAAAATTATGACGCTATGGAGAATCACGACAGTTAATTCAATGTACACAAAGGTCTCGAGAAGAATTGAAAATATATTGTATAAGACCGGAAAAAAGGAAGACAAAAAAATTACACAACCATTTGGTTTTTTTTAGAAAAATTGTTTTATTTTTATGTTATTTTCGTGTATTATGATCGTGTTTTTTTTGTCAACCAACGTCATATATAAATTATTCTTATATCTTCTTGAGACCTTTGTGTACATTGAATTAACCGTCGTGATTCTCTATAGAATTATTTTTAACCAATGAACGCAGAATGAAAAGATCTGAAAAGGGGTTAGCGGAGCAGCCGACTTTTCTACTCCTCTTCTTTACTCCTTACTTTGATCCCACGAGGAATAAAAAGCATTCATCGTTACTACAAGAAAATGAGCCACAGTTAATATAAATGTGTGTGCCTGTGACTCATTTTAAATTTAAAACATGGCTCTTATTAACCTCAGAATGGAGAACATTACGTGTATTTAATAATGACAGTGGCTCATTTCGCCGGTAAGAACGACGATATAGCCGTAAATTACGAACAGCATGCACTATTTGAGGGTCCTTAAAATTCTAGATTGCTTGCCTGATTTTTTAACCTCACAATATCGGTGTTAATTTTATTTCTCAAACTCTTACCTACACTAATAAAAGGTTTGGATAATTCAAAATTTCCGCAAGCGCAATATACGTAAATAGTTGAATTTTATTATAAATAATTCACCAGTGTACGTAGGCAAAGTTAATGGTTTTTAACTTCCGATCTTAATAAAGACAAAATTTTGACCAGTAAACGCATAACTTGAATGTAACAAAAGTGCATCGCGCAATTTTTTTAACGCGAATTGAATAACCAACCGGATTCGATGCTCTTTAGCATCGACAATGAAAAAAACACAGCTAACAATGGAATTTTTCGTTCCAGCAAAATGATTCACTTCTAACCCAAACAGCTTTATTTGTGATTTATTATTTGTTAGTGTATATTGTTGATTTTAGAAAAGATGTCACAGTCGCAAAAGTGCAAAACTACTCTGTTTTGTTCATGTAAGTGTGATTCGTTGGCCATGGTAAAAAACTTCGATTTATTGTAATTATATTTGTGAACGATTACGTCGATTAATTCAATGTACACAAAGGTCTCCGTTAAAAACGGAAGTAATTCGTATATAACGGTGGTTATCTAAAAAACATGAATAAAAAAATAGACAACCGCTCGTTTTAGCAAAATGTTGAAAAAAAGGGCAAAATAGTTGGTTTTCTAAACTTTTTATGCTCATTTTTTTAGTTCACCAACGTCATATATCAATTACATTTAATTCTTCTCGAGACCTTTGTGTACATTAAATTAACCGTCGTCATTGTTAGCGACATGGATGGTTGATGGTGGAAAAATTTGTAAGGCTGAAAAACTAGCAAAGGTTGTGTTTTCCGGTTGAATTAAACTCGTTTAGTTTTTGTATAAAAACTCAACGCTCATAATACCTAAGAAAACTAAACAAACAAAAACTTTTGAATATTGGCCAAGTCTAAACCCCTTGACAACTAATAAGTCGTATGCGCGTTTTAAATAGTTAGTTTTCTTCAAAACATAATAATAAAGGTTTTAAAAAAGCATATTTTTGTAATGTTGGTGAACACATCGTTTTTAGTTAAACCGCTCATATTTTTATGTTAACATGTAAGTATACCCAAAATTATATATGATTATTAAGATATTTTTTAAAACCCCACATTACCCAATGTAAATATAGTGCTGACTGCCGGATATATATATATATACTTGCATGATGAGCGATTTAACTACGATGCGTCATATATAGTGCAATTTATGATTGGTTACCGCACATACTCATTTTCGATAACTATTTAAAATGATTTAAAAGCTTTGGAAAACTTCAGATTTTAAAATAAATATAAATTTTTTGTAGTGTGTGTGTTTGGTGGACTTCTCAATATTCATATTACATGTTCGCTATTTGCCTTAAAAAACATGACGTCGCCCCAGTAAGTTATGTGCGTATATGTGTTACGTCCCCTGATGTCCATATACATATTTATGTCCTGAATGTTCTCACGCCAATTGGTTAAATAGAAAATATTATGTACTACAGTATCGAAATTGAATAATCTACGTATAAAAAATATGTTTAATTTGTACATAATGAGCTTTTTATTAGTGTGATATAATTTAAAAACTATTTTTAGTCGTGTTTTTTACTTTATTTATTTTTATCTTAAAACATTTTTAAGCTTTAATACATCAAGTCCTTTGTAATTATATGCGTTTTGTTTATTAACCTTTTTGGTTTAAAAAAAACCCAGCGCACCTCGTATTTGTATTTCACAATAATATTCAAAAACAGTGAGTCGAAAATTGGTCGTCTTTGTCTTTTTTATTAATTTTTTCTCTCTGAAAAATTGCAATTTTAATGTTTATAATAATGATAAAAGGCGAAAATATCATAATGGAATAATGAAAAGATTGTTGTCACGCATTAAGTTTATTTAAAACAATAATTATTGTATTTTAAAATTAATAAAATGAGTCTTTCATTAAATCTTTTATAAAAGGTCTGCTTTTTTTAACAGAGCAAATATTATATTTTATTATAATGTAATGCAAGATAATACAAACTTAAATAGCTTACTAATTAAGTTTTGAGACGCTAAGTTATCAAATTAAATTAAATCAAAATCAGCGGTAATAATCAATTCGATTATTAATACTTTAAATTTTATTTAATTTTTTTACAAAAAAAACTGAGTACCCTTAGCGGCGATTGCAAAGTCACCCTCGCATGTGTATTTCCATGAGGTTATGATTTTCTTAACATAACTCGATTCAATAACGGAAAATATAACGACTACAATTATTATGCATTTAATTTCAGAAAATAAAGAATCCACTCACTATTTGTAACATGACTAACAAAAAGTTCATTACTATTATTTGTATGTGCGCTGTACTAAAAATCGCCAGTGCCGTGTGCCCTGTTGGAACCACCACGCTGAACACTAATCAATATCCATTGGCACCGTCAGGAAAAATTTCCAGAGGTAGTTTTTTTTTATTATTTTTCATATTACGAAGAATAACGAAGGAAATTGGAATAAAAAAGGTCTCGAAAAGAATTTAAAAAAAAGCAGATGAGACAAAAAAACGGACACAAAAAAATGCCCAAAAATTTTAAACGAGAAATTATTTTTAAACAAAAAACATATAAAATGATAAATTATGATACAAAAGTTTAATTCACAATAGAATAAACAAATAATAACTCGAATTCTATAATAAAACGTACATCTCCTCAAAAATTGACTCTTACATTTTATCCTTAAAGTGTAACGTTTTTAATGGTCGAATGGGAGCGAAAAACAATGTGGTGATTTTTTTAGTGTCCCTTTTTATTCCCTTCAGTTTTTACAAATATCATTTGTGCAAAATCTTCTTTGACACCTATCTCTAGATTCAAATTTTCGTCGTAATTATTTATTAATTTATTGAAGTTCATAACTAAAGGTAAATGTTGACATTTTCTGATCGTTAGTTTTTTTTGAAATAAATTAAGATGTTAATAATTTTAGACTTGTAGCGTAAGTAAGCTTTATAGAATATAATGGAAAAGAGACGGTCTGACCTGAATAAATATTTAAGAGTAGAAACATCACTATACTAAAGGTAAATTCTATCAGGGTGAAAATAGATGAGTGGTAAAGTAACCACTCGTTTTTTGAGAAAATATCACGTGCAGAGAAACACATGACGCAACTAAATAATAATTGGTTACATAACCGCTGGAAACTTTTTTTAAATTTTTCTCGCTCGCGGGTTTATTGTATATTTCTTCCTGGCGGAAAGCGGTTACGCCCTTTATTTCAGCCTGGAAGACTTTAGCTTTAGGCGCAATTCAATATCTATGCTATATGCCTGAGCGCAATTTATTAATTAGTATTTTCCATGTTAACAAACTTTTCAACAAATACAACAACATAACCCGAGCAATTTTACGTAAGAGAGATTAACGTCAAAAAAGTACATTGTCGCAACGATTTAGGGTCGATGGAGCCTTGGGAACTTGGAGCTGGAACTTGGAGCCAAAAATAGAGAACTTGGAGCCGTAAGTGGGGAACTTGGAGCTGTAAGCTAGGAACTTGGAGCCAAAAATAAAAATCGCCAAAACGTGTACCTAAGCCTAAGCGAAGCCTAAATCTAACCCCAAACCCATTTTTTCTTGAAGGCTCCAAGTTCCCATTGCTCGTGGCTCCAAGTTCCCAAAAATTTCTTATGGCTCCAAGTTCCCTGCTTGTGGCTCTAAAGACCCCGTACCGTCGCAAATGCTAAATCATCTTAATTCTTTGATTGCAAAACCGCGCAAAAACCATTGAACGTACTACCTCCGATCTAAATATACGGAATAAACAATCAGCAACACACGATAAAATGTTTATGCAAATTAAACGACATCATATGTAAATTATGTGAGATTACTGTAATACGTGAGATTCATCGATTCTGATGAAAAGTATTTTAAATATTTTGAATATAGTGGGCGGAATAAAGTGGGACACTAATAAAATACCCCAAAATTTTTTACAAGACAAAATCTTCAGACCAAAAAGCATATAAAATGGTAAAATATGATATAAAATAAACCAAATAACAATTAATGAACTCGATTATAAAACGTATATTTCCTTTTAATTTGTCTTCTACACCTTACTGTTTAAAACGTTACAGTTTAATGATAAAATGTAGGAGTCAAATTAGAAAAAGATTTAAGTTTTATTAATAAATTCATAAATTATTATTTAGTTTATTAATGCATTAAATTTCTGTGTAAAAATTTAACATGTCACTCTAGTCTAAACCGGCTTTTTAATAGGAAATTGTTTAGTGTTAGGAGGTCTAAAAAAGTCAGCCAATAAGAATTCAGAATTTGAATTTTTAACAACCAATGAACGGTCATAAAAGCCAAGGAGATTTTTTTTATGATCGCCCTTTCTTTATCATCATCATCATCATAATTTTATTCTAGCAAACATACAACGAACATTACACAATACATTGCATTACCTAAGCGAACCGATCACGAGTCGCTTAAATTTAGCTACAGAATCATGGTTTACTAGAAAATGGTCCTAAGGCTTACAGATAGGTAAGCACTAACAAGGACCATTCTTAATACTGTTTTTAAAACTAAAAAGTGAAGGAGCGGATATTTGATTTTCTGAAAGTGAATTCTATTTTCAAACAATTCTGTTCGTAAAAAAGAATTTACGGCAGTTAATTTTGTATTTTTGTACTTTTATTTTAAGTGAGTGTCCTCTTTTCGGATTTAGATTAAACAAAAAGAAATCATTTGGATTTATGTCGGTTTTTGAGTGGAGTTTTTTATAGCATTCGGTTAGACCAAAATTATTACGCCGTTCTTGTAACTTTTGGATTTTTAAAAATTTTAACCTATTCTCATAGCAAACACAGGGTAAATTGCATCGTTTAAATAATCTTCGTGTAAAATTGCGTTGAATTTGTTCAATTATTTCAATATCTTTAATCATATAGGAATTCCAACACTAGCTTATTCAACAATAGGTCTTACGTATGCTTTTAATAAAAATAACCCAAAAAATAATTACTTAAATTGTGTTTTTGCGAATGCCAGAAGTTTGTGTAGTTTTGAAAATCGTGACCAATTAAATCATATTCTCGCTTCCCAAAGATATCAAGTCTTAAGTTTTTGCGAAACTTGGTTTAATCAAGAAATAACAAATGGCATGATAAATTGTGACAGTGCATATAACGTGTACCGAACTGACCGAGTTAATAAAACAGGCGGGGGAGTGGCCATTTTTACAACAAAAAAGTTAAAAACACGGGAAGTTAAACTTCCCGAAAAATTTAATACACTTGAAATAGTAATAGTTGACATCATTGGTGAATTCCCGTCTCGAAATATATGTTTCTATAAGCCCCCAAACAGCGCAAAAGAATATTCTGAGTTATTTTGTGAGTCACTTTCCCTTCTCCTAAATGTTAATTATCCCGTTGTAATAGCAGGTGATTTTAACATAACAGATAAATTCTGGCTGGATTTTTGCAGTTCAAATGCATATTTGACTGACCTTTATGCAACAAATTTTGCGCAGGCATCTATGACTCAAAGTGTTAATGAGCCAACAAGAGGAGAAAATTTTCTGGATCTTATTTTTTGTAATGAGGACTTGCATGTCTTAATACGAAAGTCAGTGAGCCGCTTTTTAGCAGTGATCATCAAAGCGTGAATTATTGTATAAAAGGTAAAGTAACTAGTTCCAACAGCAAAGAGACATATTTAGATTTTAAAAAAGCTGATTGGAAAGCAATGAATGATTATTTAAAAGCAATAGATTTTGTCGGGTTATTTCAAGTGAGTGCAAGCGTTGAAAAACATTGGGAAATAGTTGTTACAAAAATTAATGACGCGATTCAACTTTTTGTACCAGTTCGCATGAAAAAATCAAAAAAACAGCCTGAATATTCACGTTATATTAAAATACTAAAAGCCAAAAAACTTAATTTATGGAAAAATCGTAACGATTCAAAAGCAAGAAAAGAATATAATAAGCTTAACAGGGAATTTAAAACTGAAGTGACTCGATATAACGTTTCTAAAGAAAACAAAATATTAAAATCTAATAGCAAAAATAAGCTGTTTCAATATGTTAGAAATTTACGCCAAAATAATACGGGAATAGCCCCATTAATTAATAAAGATGGAATTTTAACAGATGATTTGCATACCAAATGTGAAATTCTGAATAACAATTTCTCAAAAAATTTTATAAACGATAATGGTTTAAAACCCTCAATAAAATCTAATCTTTCTTCTAAAGTCACTCTATCAAATATAAAATTTACAACCGAAAATGTTTTAAAAGCTTTAAAGAAACAAAAAAAGAAAACAAGTAAAACTCCAGATAATTTACCTGCTATGCTTTTTAGAGAATTAGCGCACAGCTTAGTTGAACCACTAAAAACGGTCTTTGAAATTTCTTTTAGAACTCATAAACTACCCCCAAGTTGGCTCACGGCAATAATTATACCAATATTTAAAAAAGGGTGCCCAAGTGACCCAAACAACTACAGGCCAATTTCTTTGACTTGCATAGCTTGTAAAGTAATGGAAACTTGCATTTACGATCAAATTTTTAATTTCCTAAAAGCAAATGGATTAATTACAAACGCGCAACACGGGTTTTTACGCAGAAAATCAACATGTTCTCAACTTTTGGAATCTTTTTTTGATTGGAATAAAGCTGTAGAAAATAATCTGGTTGTAGATATTATTTATTTTGACTATAGTAAAGCTTTTGATTCAGTTTCTCACTCGAAACTTATTTTAAAACTTTCAAGCTATGGAATTGAGGGGGATTTGCTAGAATGGATAAAAGCTTTTTTATTTTGTCGTTCACAAAAAGTCTTTATTGAAAACACGTATTCAAACAACAGTAACGTTATATCGGGAGTGCCCCAGGGCTCGGTCCTTGGACCTCTATTATTTTTGCTATACATTAACGACTTACCAAGAGAAATTCCCAATGTGTCCTGTAAGTTGTTCGCCGATGATGTCAAGCTATATCAAATTAGATCAAAAACCGAAAATAACAATGTATTGCAGGAATCTGTGGCTCAGCTTATCAGTTGGTCCAAAAAATGGCAACTTCCTGTTGCATCTCATAAATGTAGTATAGTTTACGTAGGTCACGATAATCCATGCATTCCAGTTTTTATTGATGGGCAAGTTTTAAAAACTACTGATGAAGCTAGGGATCTAGGAGTTATAGTTTCCAAGTCTTTAAAATCGACGGATCACTGCAAATCTATTACAAAAAATGCATATAAAGTTTTAAACATAATATTTCGTTGTTTTAA
Source organism: Microlaimidae sp. YZB2_3 (assembly GCA_030248175.1). NCBI lineage: Eukaryota > Metazoa > Nematoda > Chromadorea > Desmodorida > Microlaimidae > Microlaimidae sp. YZB2_3. The sequence continues at coordinate 485 of JASAMX010008977.1, read as the reverse complement.
GACCAAAAATATAAATGCTATTCTTACATCATACAAAAGCTATGTAAGACCAATTTTGGGATTATATTTTTTCCAGTTTGGTATCCATATCTCTTGAAAGATATTGATAGGATTGAGCAAGTGCAGCGCTATTTTCACAAGACGCCTATTTGCTCAATGTGGTTTAAACTGTGCGAGAAACTATATAGAGCGTTAAACTTTTAAACTTAACTTCTCTTGAAGAACGTAGAATACATATTGATTTATCATTGTTTTATTCAAATTATTAATAAACTAAATGATATAAAATTTGAAGAATTTTTTAACTGGGGCACCTATCAAGCCGGAAACAATCATAATCTAAAGATAAAAATACCCAACGCAAAAAGAGCTGTTTATTAAACTTCTTTTTTTTTTTTGAGAGCAGCATGATACTGGAATGTTTTACCGAAATCCGTCGTGAACGTCAAAACGTTATACAGTTTTAAAAACGAAATCAAACAATT
>JASAMX010008975.1:0-11351 GCA_030248175.1 Microlaimidae sp. YZB2_3 | reverse complement strand
ATGTTTGGTCTTCGTTCAGTTACATACTAGTTCGATGCCAAATAATTTCCAAGAAAATCTCAACCCGATTTTTTGAAGACACTTCTACAGAGGTAAGTAGTTTTTTATTTTGCTATGCGATTGCGATGTTGAGTATTTTCCTGAACTGTGCATTTTGTTTTGGTTTAAAAACTACAAACAAAAGAGTTATATTTATTATTGTAGGCTTTATTTTATAACTTTTTATATCATCAAGACACCAATACGCCAATAGATAAAAACTTTTCTGTTTTTATATCCACTAATTACTTTGAAATTTTTTACAATTATGTGGTTTTATTTTTTTTACAAAATAAAACAGTTTAGGTTCAAAAATTGAAACTGAAGTTTTACCAGCAAATGATAGAAATGGATCAACAGGAAAAGAAGTATTTAGAGATTTGCAGACACTTTAGGGCAGTGTACGGAACTTCTATCGTACAAAATGACCCGATAAAATTAGAAGAGGTAAGGACTATAAATCATAGATGTTTTTTTGGGGGGGGGGACAGAGGGGTGCACCCCCCCCTAGAGCCAAAATTTTGGACCCCCCCCCACTGGAAAAAATCCAGGGGGGCCCCCCCCTCCCCCCCAAGCTCGAGAGCGGTCCGACCTACCCCCTCGGAAGGCTGGACCCCCCTCCCCCCCCCCCCCCTACCAATTTGGAAGTATATTTTTTATTTACTGTCAAAACACAGGTTTTTAGTTAAAAACAGTGTTTAAATACACTTTTTAGGCCTAAATAGGCTGTTTTAATACATAAAATTCAATATTAGACCTAAAAACACTTAAATTATTGAGTTTAAAAAATTTTGCTGAAAAATTGGACCCCCCTGACCCCCCTAAATTTGAAATCTCGCACCCGGGGTCGACCCCCCCTAAAAAGCCAGGGGGTCCGGACCCCCCTGGACCCCCCCCCCTATAAACATTTTGGCCTTCCACCCGAGGGTGGACCCCCCCCCTAGCGGACCCGACCAAAAACATCTATGCTATAAATACCAATAAAGAGGCGTTCCAAATTTTAACTTTAGCTCTCATCTTTTTAATTTTTTATTGAAATCCAAGAACCCCTTTTGATTAAACTCTTCTTCCCTACCTTTGCAAGGTTTTTGTATGACTAATTTCCAAATCCTACATTAAAGAAAGCTTGCACAATTTTTCTAATAATTGTTGTAAAATTAAATTGTAATAATTATGTAAATCTATTTTCTCATAAAACATACAATCCTATGAACCCATACATGGGCACGGGGGGAGTTGGGGGTTTAACCCCCCCCCAATTCTGAGAAGGGGGGTTTAACCCCCCCCCACTCGAAAGTGGGGGGGGTGGATAAAAGGTTAACCCCCCTATTTTGGAAAAATAAATAAAATGGCTTCTAACTGCTTCCAAACTTAAGTTTTGAGGTCAAAATGAATGTTTTAAACAATAAAAAGCTCAAAAATGCAATAAAAAAAGGCTTTTTGACATAAAATTAGCGTTTTTTACCTATTTTTTTTTTTACTTAAAATCGAAAAACTATATGGGTAAAATACACTTCAGAAAAAAAACGATATCGGTATTTTGCGTTTCTCAAAATTTAACCCCCCCCCTTATTTGGGGTTTAACCCCCCACTCCGGACCAACTTGCCCATGTATGGTATAACCCTTTCCCTAAATTCTGAGATAAGGGGTTTAACCCCCCAACGCAGAAGTGGGAGAAAAAGATTAACCCCCTCCAATTTTTGAAAAATGAAGGAAAAAAACGTGTTTAAACTGACTTCTAACTGCCTCCAAACTTAAGTTTTAAGGTCAAAATAATTGTTTTAAGCAATAAAATGCTCAAAATTGCAATAAAAAGGACTTTTTGATCTAAAACTGGCGTTTTTTACCAATTTTTCTTTCAAAATTGAAAAAAGATATGGTTAAAATGCACTCCAGAAAAAACGATATGGGTAAAAAATGCGTTTCTCGGATTTTAACTCCCCCTCCAATTCGAGGTTTATCCCCCTCCCACTCCGGACCAATTTGCCCATGTATGCTCTGACCCCCTTTAAACTCCGAGAGATACACAAGTGTGGGATACACAAACATTTATAAGTTTTTGTTGTTGTTGCATTACCTGAAACTTATCTTCCCTATGCAGATTATGCAAAGGACAGGCGCTAAGACAAGCCAGGAGGGGCGAAAAATAACATTCATAAGTGTGAGAAGGTTCCACATAAGAAACCTTCAAAACTGCGGATATCTTTGCACTTTTTATAATTTTATAGCACACCCTTTGTAAAATGAAATGCTAGTAAACATGATGTAAAAAGGATTGTGGGATACCCCTCCCCCAAAATTTTCGGCTGCCGGTGGCTGCCTTGCGGTTTATGGGTTTATCCCTTGTAATCTGGAAGGATGACTACCTATATGCGACACAATCCTTTTGTTTTATTAAATAGAAACTTTCATTAGTTTAGTAAGAAGTTTTTTTGCAAATGGTGTACAAAAAAATTCTTTTTAGTACAATGTTTATAGCAAAATAAGTAAAAAAAAATTTCTTTTAGTTAAGTTTAAATTGAAAATCTGTAAAACTAAAATTGTTATCTCATAAATAATTGTTTAAATTTGATCATTGTTCAAGTCAGATTTCGTTTTAGATAAAAATTTAGCGCAGCACGCTTTTCAAATATTTTCCTAATTCATAAAATTCTGTAATTAAATTGCGTATAAAAACTAATTAATAAAATGAATCTTGTGAGGCGGTTTGTTTATTATTTGCGATGCTTCATGAATTGTACCGTTATTATGCGGCACCTAAAAGAAAAAATTTCACAGTATTTTCTGGATTAAAAATATTTTGCTTGGACATTCAGTTATTTTCCCTCAATTATCTCAAAGTACAGTTTTAAAAAAACGTGTCTTTTACACTCCTAGACTAAATTTATCTTAGCATCATGTTAGAACAACAGGTAATATATCGTAAAAAGTATAGTTTTAATTTTAAATTACAATAATAATTATACTTCTAAATAGTACTTTTAATTGCAAATTATTTTAATTTCAGGCCCTGAAAAATATTGTGATATACGTGTTACTGGCAGCTTACGACAATGAGCAATGGGATTTGTTAAACCGAATAAAAACCGATCGAAATCTGGAAAAAGTACCGCAGTATAGGTAATCAACTAAAAATACAAAAAAAAGAATGTCACAAAACAGACATAAAACGATTTTACATAATTATTCCAATCGTTCATTATTTATTAAAGAATTTTGACATCACATAGACAAAAACGAAAACATCACAAAGACAGTCTCCCAATCCAAGGTGTCTTCTGAAGAGGAAACCTCCAAGATTGTTTTTTTAAGTTGTGCGGTGCGGTTGCTTATTTTGAATTAAAAACGTCTGGAGTTTCGGATAAGAATTTAGAAGGACTTGCTGTTCATTTATTGTTTTAAAGTTTGGAAAGACCTGTAACTTTTAAAAAAGAACAAAACTTTGGAGCCATTAGCCATTTAACCTCCAAGAAGTTTTAAAGGTTATGAATGAACTTGAAGAAAACGGTTGGTATGATTAAGAACAATAGCAAATGAATTAAAATGAATTTTTCTGATATAAATAAAATTTTATTAATGCTCACTGCCAGATACTGATTTAGTATTATAATATATTATATTAATTGATTTAAACAACTTACTAACAAGGTGCTCACTTGTTTAAAGTGCATATATTATAATGGTTAAGTCGGTTTTCGGCGTATGGCAAAATGAATTATAGTATAAATAGATAAATAAATAGATAAATTTATCTTTCTATATAAGATTTTTGTCATTAACTATCTAAAGGCGAACGATTTCGTATTCCGAGCATCCTCTCTTCATCTATAGCTGTTGGTTCTCTCAACTGATTCGCACGTTGTTCTAGAATATTTTTTTTATTTTTCAAACCATTTACTTAATTAATTATTATGAATGTTTATTGCGATCATGGGCATGCGAGGATTTGGAAAAGAACTCCATCCAGATCCATGGATGAACAAAGGGGTGGGGGTCAACCCTAAGCCTAAGCCACCCCCTAGCTTCGAAATTTCGGAGGTCCCTTCTAGAAAAAAATCCAGGCCCCTCACCCTCTCCCCCCAAATTTTTGATTTTTTTACCCCTGATCCCTTTCTAGATTTTAAAATCTGCCCCACTCCCCTCCCCTCTCAAGAAAATTTTAAGTACTTTTTTATACTAAATTTTCTTCCAAAAACATGAATTTTTAACACAAATTCATGTTTTTACACCTTTTTTAATAAAATGTAGTATTATCTCATAAAAAACTATGATTAAACCTTTAGCTTTAATGGTTTAAAAGTATTTTGCTTCGGATATTGGACCCTACCTGACCCCCCTCTAGGTTTCAAAATCTTCCACCGCGGGTCAAACTCCCCTAAAAAGCTAGGGGAGTTCACCCCCTTCCTAGATTTTGAAATGTCATTTACCCGGGGGTAAACACCCCCCTAGCTTCGGTGACCGTGTTCATCTATGACTCCATCCAACACTTAAAATTATTTCCAAAGGTGCAGGGGTTCAATATTGGTTTAAGTTTTTAACATGGTAAAAAGCTAGCTAATTTTTATTTAAGTTTCGTGTGAAATATTGTTGTTGTTTTTTTGTTAAACTACCAAAATAAATTTTTTTTAAACCCGTGCTAGAAAGTAAGTTTAAACGTTTTCGTCAAATTTTGTGTGTTTTGTTTCAGAGAGCTTCTAAACCTGTTCACGACGCAGGAGATCATAGTATGGAAGGGGGATCTAGAGTCGAGATTCGGGGCACTGCTCCGCCAAGGCACAGCCGCTTCCCCGGCCACCGGCGCCTTCGACACCAACAACGAGTTGGGAAAAAAGCGATGGGAGGATTTTCAGACCAGGATCGGGGAACACGTGAGTCATTTTTAAAACAATTTATAGTATTGCAAGTAAACGGTGCCGTTTAAAGTGACTGAAATTTGTTTTAGTCTTTACGAAGGAGATGATTTATGTATAATTTTATACTTAGTTCATTAAATTTTAATTAGACCAGTGCACTGCTCCCTCCATGGGTTCAACGGGGAGGCAAATTTTTTTTTCAAACAGAATCGGTAATGCGCGAAAAAAAAGAAGAAATAAAGAGCGAAAAACTGAAATTTAACTCAAAATAGGTCCAACAAAGTATTAAATTTTGGTAATTTAGGCTCAAAATTGAAAAAAATGTCGCAAAAATAGGTCAAGATTTGCGCTTATTTTTAGCGGGGGAGAGGCACAGGCACTAATAAAGCGAGGGAACATCTCTGGGCCGTGCACAGGTCTGTACACTAAATATTGATTTCGCGTAATTTAAACTTTCCAATTTAGGGGGGTCAAAGGGGTCCGATTTTTTAACAAAGTTTATTTTATATCAATAATGTCTTTTTAGGTCTAATCATAGATGAACACGGTCAAAAAGCTAAGCGTTGTAAAAGGACTAAAAAAAATTTTCCGCGGAGAGTTTATTACCTTGTTTATGTCATATGCTTCATTATTTTCCTATTATTCAATGTAAATAAGTCTATAGAACAAAGAAAAAATTTTTTACAAACAATTTGAAACCTTAAAATTTTCGATTTCCAAAACATTACAGCTGAAAAATGAGTAAATTGAATTACAACTGAGCAATGCAAAGTACCAGAAAATGTTTTTAAAATTACTTCTAACCTTTAAATTTTTAATACCACTATATAACAAATCTAAAGGGGGGGGGTCCAGCGTGGTCATATCAAGATTAAAAAACAAGGTAACACAAATTTGGAAGTGGAGTAGAGACCAATTAAAACAAATGATGGGGTGGGTCTGGCGTGGTCATACCAAGATGACAAAACAAAGTAATACAAATTTGCAAGTTGAGACTATATAATTAATGGGACGCTGAGCGAAGCGCGAAAAAATTCTTTAAAAATGGTTGTTGTTGTTGTTGAATAACCTGAAACTTATCTTCCCTATGCAGGTTATGCAAAGGGCAGGCGCTAAGACAAGCCAGGAGGGGCGAAAATGTTTCACCCCTATGGTTAAGACTCTTCGTCCAACATTAATAACGATGTTGGCAACCTTTACCGCTAGAGTGTTCACTACATCCAGTGTTCACCCATTCCGAGGTCTTTGTCTAAAGGATTTTTTAAGTCGCGCCTAATATTGATCTTACTATTTAACGTCGTACATGGTCAGTATAGGTGTTCCTGCAAGGCCAGTGCTACAAACTCTACACACAATAGAGCTGTATTTGTCCAGTGGTTTGCTAGATGGAAAACTGCCATGTGTGGCCGACGTACAACAACAAACACTCTAGCCATGCCACGCTGAACACATTTCTATAAAAGAAAAGATCCAACAACCAGGTTTAGGTGGTAGTGGAACCCGTAGGCCCGTTAGGTGCTGCCCGAAGGTCAGCACAGTCCTGGTCATAGGTGTCTGACCCCTGACGGCTAGGGGGGTTCGACCCCGGGGTCAGCCCATTTTTTACCATTTTGTAGGCCCAGGAGGGGGGTCAGCCTGGACCAAATTTTCGAAAAATTTTGACCCCGGGGTAGCCTGGACTGAAGGGTCCTTAGGGGGGGAAGCCTGGACTGGGGTACTTAGGGGGGGGATAGCCTGGACCTGCCAAAAAAACTTTTGGAAACTGTTAAAAACGTTAACATATTATAAGAGGTACCTTTTTTTTGATTTTTTTTTGCTTGCGGTAAAAGTTTGACCAACTTTCTTCTATTTTCCGGTTACATAATAAATAATAATAACATTGTATTTTGTTTTCATTTCATTATTTTGCATGCGGCAACTTGCCGGGCAAGTGTTTAACGAACGGCGGCAGCGCAAAAAACGGACCGGTCGTTTAAAAAAACGGACCGTTCGTTTTTAAAAAACGGTTCGTTTTTAAAACGAACATCTGAATTTTATTTTTTTTATTTTTAATGTAACGTACCAACCAGTTTGTAAAAAACCTAAGGTTTATTATAAATTATAAAAATTTGTATAGAACACTAAAATTATTGTTATATTTATGGGGAATATATACGTATATAAAGTTAGCGCACGAAATTCGTGGGCGCACGAATTTCCGCGCACAAAATTTGAGCCTGTATATTTTCAGTCGCGCGCACGAAAAAAACGATTTTTATGCCTATCGCACATTAAGCACAGTACGTGTATAAAGTTAGCGCACGAAATTCGTGCGCGCACGAATTTTAGTTATTGTTATTGGCATATAAATAATTGATCGATTTTTGGAATAAATATTATAAAACATTAATAGCTACGATAATTAAATAGTTTATTTTTGTTTTTTTTTATTATGAAAACAATTTACAAATCTACACAAAAAAAAGCTCAGCAATCCAATAAATTATAGAAAACAAAATTTGATTTTATTTTGCAAACTAATAAAAAAGGAAAATCTACTTCATTTTATAAAATACTTTGTAAAATAAAATAACAAATCTATAGAAGTAGATAGGGGGGTGCAACAGCTGTTAGGGGGGAGGGTCAAAAACCTCCTTCAGGCGGTGGGGCGGCCTGGACCGGGGTTTTAGGGGGAGGGAGGGTGCAAAATGGGCGCTAGGGGGGAGGGGTACCCTGGACCTGCCCTCAGGGGGGGGGGGGTCCGGGCAGTCCAAGCTGGTCGGACACCTATGGTCCTGGTGGCTCAATGGCACTTTAAAAATGGTCGTTCTAGACCCCCCAAATTTTTATCCTTGGCGACAAAAAGGGGGCGGTCTAACCCCAATTTTTTTCCTTTGCCGACCTAAAAGGGGGGTCTAGGGGGCCCCCCCCCCCCCGGCTATGCCCATCATATAATCTTTAATCATGGGTGGCGCGCGAGCGCCACGGGGCGATTTAGCCACGTGGCGCCGCGCCAACCATTATTAGAGAACGTGGGTAAACTTTGGAATTCAGAACCTTCTTCTTCTTCTTCTTATTATTATTATTATTATTATTCCAACGCTCCATCCTTAAAAGCGATATTCCTCATTCGTTACTGATTGATCAAAAATAAACATGGGCTCATAAGAAAGAAGAAGGAATCACGCAACTTTCTTAGGAAGCACTTTTTTGATTTAGGTCCTTGTTATCGATTTATTGATAAAAATAAAAAAATTGAAAAATAGACAAATAAAAACTCCCAACCGCACAATAACAGCCTTTTGGCAACAATAAGGATTGTACAGAGCAGACAACCAACATCCCCTCATAAAAACCGCACAAAAATAGCAGACAGTTTTTAATTGGTGCCAGAAACGGAACCAGTACCCAGCGCCATTTGCTTCAACCGCGCGGAAATCGGTGAAAACAACAGAGTACTTTTTTTTTATTCTTGCATTACTGATGACAAAATTAATTCTTAATTTATTTATTAAAAAATAATAATAAGCGTCGGTGGCGCGGGAGCGCCACGCGCCGGTAGGTAATCATCGGTGGTGCGAGGGTGCCACACTGCAATTTAACCCACCGCACCGCGCCAACTATACTTAGAGAACGTGAGCAAATTTTGTAATTCATGTTCATCATCTTCTTCTTATTATTATTTTTACTTTAGAATTATAATTGCAATCATTGGCGCACGTTATCGCGCCAACTATATTTAGAGAACGTAGGTAAACTTTGTCTGGAGCGCAACTGCACCGTACTAACTATAATTAAACAACGTGGGTAAATTTTGTAATTTAAATTCATTATCTTCTTCTTGTTATTTTTTATTTAAAAAAGTATATCTCGGCAACGGAATGATTATAAACATATGTCATTGCGCAGCTAAAACTATAGTTTATTAGGCTATTTTTTAATTTAATTCAAAAAAAGTGGTAGACTAGCCTTGAAAAATGATCTAAGAATAGAGCAGGAAAAAGGGGCGATTTTTCCCCGGGCGTATGTTTAGACAGAAAAGATGTGGACTAGTTTGAGATAGACATTATGTGGACTATAGAAAATTTGCATTTGGTTTGGCCAGCTGCTCACTAAATAAAAATTTCTGCGATATGATAATGATTTGTTTATACATTGATCTAATCACACAGCACTTTTGCATTTTTTTTAGTTTGATGAAATGTCAATTGAAAAAATTATACTCACAGCAATCTTTGACAAGCGCGAAATCGCCACTTTTTCAAATTTATAGTTGTTTCTTACACATACAAATATAACCTTCAAATTGAAAAAGTGGCGATTTCGCGCTTGTCAAAGATTGCTGTGAGTATAATTTTTTCAATTGACATTTCATCAAACTAAAAAAAATGCAAAAGTGCTGTGTGATTAGATCAATGTATAAACAAATCATTATCATATCGCAGAAATTTTTATTTAGTGAGCAGCTGACCAAACCAAATGCAAATTTTCTATAGTCCACATAATGTCTATCTCAAACTAGTCCACATCTTTTCTGTCTAAACATACACCCGGGGAAAAATCGCCCCTTTTTCCTGCTCTATTCTTAGAGCATTTTTCAAGGCTAGTTAAATATAAGATTATGGATTAAAAAGTTTGTGATACTTGACTTTATAATCAAGACAATAATATTACTATTCTATTCATAGGTCACCGACCTTCGACGGCTCAGGGAGGGGGGGTCCACACCCCGGGGTGTGGAGGTTTTTGACCTCACGGAGGGGGGGTCACACCCCGGGGTGTTTTTTTTTCAAAAAAAGCCGGGGGGGGGCCACACCCCGGGGTGTTTTTTTTTGACCAAAATTGACAATTTTTTGACGAAATTTGACCATTTTTTAAGCATTTTTAGGGATTGTCTGGTGGGGGGGTGGTCAAAAATGGGCCTTAGGGGGGGGGGGGTCAGGGGTAGAAGGGGTCGATGGGGGGGGAGGGGTCAAAAATGGGCCTTAGGGGGGGTATTTCTCAGAGGCCGTAGGGGGGGGGTGACCCTCCCCTACCTTCCCCCCCGTCGGTGACCTATGATTCTATTATTACGTTATTATTTAAAAAATTAAAAAATGAAATTCATAAGTTGCAATAAGGTCTTATTTTAATTTTACAGTTTTAAAGCATTTATAAGCTTGTTTTACGTTTTTTTAAGCGTTTTAAGCCCATTTTAAGGCAGCGCGGAAATATTGGGTAAACCCCCCCCCCCTCAAAATTTGGGTCTTGCCGGACACCCCTCTTAAAATTTTACCCCCATTCTTATACCCCCCCAAAATCCGAGAGGCTGCCCACCTATGGTCAGGTGGGGTCTGTGGTTCAAAGCAAAACAGTTTTAAACCATAATAACTTTAATAATAGTTCTTTTTGTAGGATAATACTACATTTTATTGAATAAAAAGCGATATTTAGGTATAAAAAGGGTGTGTAAAAATATGAATTTGTGTTAAAAATTCACGATTTTGCAAGAAAATTTAGTATAAAAAAAGTACTTAAAATTTTTTTCGAGAGGGGAATGGGGGGTCAGATTTCAAAATCTAGAAGAGGGTCAGGGGTTAAAAATTCGAAAATTTGGGGGAGGGGGGGGCTGGATTTTTTTCTGGGGGTGGCAAAATTTTGTGGGTAGGGGGTAGAATTTTATATAATAAAACAGCCTATTTAGGCCTAAAAAGTTTATTTAAAAAATCTGTTTTTAACTAAAAAACGCGTTTTTGGCAGTAAATAAAAAATTATACTTCTAAATTGGTCGGGAGGGGGGTCAGGCCGGACCGCTTTCGAGCTTTGGGGGGAGGGGACCCTGGATTTTTTCCAGGGGGGCATACATGAGCATAGGGGGTAGGGGGCCCCCTTCCCCCAAAATTTTTAAATTTTGACACCCTACCCCCTTCTGAAATTCTAAATCGACCCCCTCCCCCGCTTCCGAAACAAATTTTGGGTATAAATTTAAGTCAAAAATTACTGTCACAAACGCGGTTTTGTAGTAAAAAACTACTTTTGTACACTTTTTATACATAAATAGCATATTTTAGTATATAAAATTCTATTTTAGTGCTAAAAGCCTTAAATAAATGATTTAATTTGACTTTGTTTGGAAATCGGACCCCCTCTGGCTCGAACCCCTATTGGATTTAAAACTGGTCTACCCCGGGTTGACCGCCCCCCTAAAAAACTAGGGGGTACAGACCATAGGTGAGAAAAGGGGGGGCAGGGTGGGGTCCACCCTCCTAGCCTCGAAATTTTGAGACAACCCCTGGACGAAAATCCATGCCCCTCCCCCAAATCTCAGAATTTTTTACCCCTGACCCTTACATGGGCACGGGGGGGTTAACCCCCCCCCCCAAATTCTGAGAAGGGGGTTTAACCCCCCCCCACTCAGAAGTGGGGTGGGAGAGAAAAAGTTAACCCCCCCCCCAATTTTGGCAAAATGAAGAAAAAAAAAGTTTTTAAAATGACTTCTA
>JASAMX010008971.1:0-11754 GCA_030248175.1 Microlaimidae sp. YZB2_3 | reverse complement strand
ACCAGAACTGTCACATAAGTTTTATAAGGCGACTATGAAACGCGCTATAACAGCTTATATGAGCAGCCTGTGATTTTTAGAGCTGAACAAGTCTAAGCTAAAAGCTAAAACTAAAATAAATAATATTAACTTATATATAACCACTATCTCAAACAGTACAAACAAATGTGAACTAATTGCTTGCCAGTGATTTCAAAACAACACTTAGCAAACAAAAAAGTCCACACTGATGCACATTGGAATCCACTGAAAGTCAAGGATGCATTACGGATTAAAATGAATCAACGTGAAGCTCCTTGTCCCCAGCAGGTTCCAGTTGGCGTTTCGTGCATTAGTCTTAAACGCCCTTGGTGTTGCACTCGTCAGTAAGACCACCAAGCCTAACAGCACAATATATATATATACAAAACCAATAAGCAAATTTACAAACAACATGCAAAACATTAAAAACAATAAAAACAATAAAAACATTAACATTTATTATTAAAACAGAGGACACTAAAATAAGTTGTTGTGATTTTCTGCAACCTTATATAGTAACTTTGACAGGCAATAAAGAGCATTTATGACCCCATAATCCGTTGTAATTACCAGACATACGTGCAATTATACCACTGAGTGTAGAATTGTTTGGAAACTTATGGATTATATTATATTACAAGCAAAATTTAACAATTTTGGGGTTTTTTTAATTATTAAAATTATTAAGTTGGGTTTATTTTAAAATTGTTTTTATAATATTTTAAGTAAATTACTTTTTTGTTTTATTTTTTGATTTGTTAATGTTTTTTTAATTTTTTAAATTTTTTAATTGTTAAATTACTATTTAAATATATTTAAGGTTATGTTTTGTTAAAAAATTATGCTTTTGACAAAAAAATATTATAATTAAAAGATAAGACATAATAATGATAGACCTAAACACTAAACATGCTGGATTACTATTTGGAGTTTATGTTTTGTTTAAAAAATTTTTTTATTATAAATAATTTTGATTAAGATTGTTATAATTAAAAATGTAAAATAAGAAGCCATATAATTAAACACTAAACATCCTGGATTGCTCCAGGTGTAGCATTAAGCCACCATAATAAGGCATCCCAGAAAACTCCGGGGGCAGCATAAATAGCTACGGTTATTAAATTTAAATTTTAAAACCCAAAGTTTTTTATACAAAAGTTTACTAAACACTAAACATCCTGGATTTCTCCAGGTGTAGCATTAAGCCACCATAATAAGGCATCCTGGAAAACTCCAGGGGCAGCTTAATTAGCTACGGTTATTAAAATAAACTTTAAAGCCAAAAAATTGTTTAAAACAGAATTTTACTAAACACTAAACATCCTGGATTGCTCCAGGTGTAGCATTAAGCCACCTTAATAAGGCATCCTGGAAAACTCCAGGGGCAGCTTAAATAGCTACGGTTATTAAATTTAAATATATCCAAATGACAAAAAATCTACAAAAATGGACAAAAAGCAGGCCTCTGTCAAAGTGACTACACCTTCACCGATTGCGCCACGACCATAGATGAACACGGTCAAAAAGCTAGGGGGGGTGTTTACTCCGGGTAAATGAAATTTCAAACTCTAGAAGATGGGTCCTAGGGAGGGTCTAACCCCCCTAGCTTTCTAGGGGGGAGGTCGACCCGGGATGGAAGATTTCAAAAACGTAGAGTGGGGTCAGGTGGCGTCCGATTTCCGAAACAAAATACTTTTAAACCATTAAATATTTAATAATAGTTTTTTTATAAGATAATACTACATTTTATTGAGTAAAAAGCAATATTCTTGAATGCAAAAGGTGTAAAAACATGAATTTGTGTTAAAAATTTACGTTTTTGGAAGCAAATTTAATATAAAAAAGCACTTAAAATTTTCTCGAGAGGGGAGGGCGGGGGGTCAGATTTCAAAATCTAAAGAGGGGGTCAGGGGTAAAAAATTCGAAAATTTGGGGGGAGGGGGAGGCTGGATTTTTTTTGTAGAGGGGGTCCCAAAATTTCGAGGCTAGGGGGGTGGACCGCGCCCTACCCCCCTTGTTCATCTATAGCCACGAGACACCATCGGAGAATCAAGCTATATATAAACAAATAGGGTAGTGCATTTAATTTCGGCACTTTTTTGTTTTTCCAATGTAACTTTTCATTGTATGGCCCGATTTTCATGTTTGATAGCTCATTTTGAAGCTTTCACGATACTGCGTTGCGTCACAAAAGTTTCATTGTACGAAAGAAGTTTTTTTACTTAATTAAATCAGTTTTTAAAAAAACGGAAAATTGCCGAAATTAAAAATATGCATTTAATTTCGGCACTTTACAAACAATCGATTGTTTCTCAGTAAAAAATCATCATTTTCAAAAATTTAAAAGCCTCCAGACAGTTTTCTTTAATTTAAGTTTCTACTTGTTGTTCAACGTGTAACTGGCAAAAAGTTACAGCTAAAATGCCAAATGGTATCAAAATGAGCAAAATTTGGGAAAAAAAGTGCATTTAATTTCGGCACTTTTTAAAGGACCCTCTTAATCGAGTTTAAGTGCAATGCTATGACCCCTACACAAATCAACGTTGTCTTTTAACTATTTACAACTACAATTTAACACCCGACCACTTAATTCAATCCGTTTTTACCTACAGCATATGAGTGCCGAAATTACACTATTTTATTTTATAATGATTGCTCACCACAGACGCAACGTAGAACCACGGAGACTAAAAATTTGGAAAATAGACTAAATTTTACCAGGACAGTTCAATTTTTAAACCAATTTATTGCGTAATCATGAAATGCCCATGTTCTAAAAACGAGTATCAATTTTATTTTTTTATAAATCGCACAATTTCACATAAAAATATCACAACATAACAAATAAAAAGCTCACGACTGTCATCTACATATAATTATCTCTCGTTTGAGCTATCAAACGTCATATTCCGTTCAGGATTACCAAAGATATAATCCAAAATCAAAAATGCCCAATTGGGAAAAGTGCCGAAATTAAATGCACTACCCTACTCCGTGTTAAATCGAATCTAATTGACTGATAAAGTGACGTCAGATTTTCGTGATTTGAGTAGTTACTTAATGGGGGGGACATTTTTTAATCCAACGAACAACTGTTGCAGCCACTTTGGGTTTACCTTTAGTTTATGTTAAGGCAACCTAAATTAAAGATTTTAATAGTTTATTGTGCAATTTTTTTGTTACAAAGCGTACCGAAACAATTTTTTTTTAAAATTTGAAACTTATTGGCGGCGTTAAATTATCAGTTTTTCAGTCATAATGATGTGACGTCAAGAAATACTAACTCGAATCAAGCGAGTTCTTAGCACAAATATTGTAAACAACTGCTATTTTTTACTGAAAATAATAAAACTTTCTGCCCCTGCCAATCTATGCAATCACTAGCAAAAATAATGCACTAAAACTTTATATGTTATAAATTAATTAGTCATTGGATTTTTTCGTTTTTTAAAATTTTATTTGTCTTACTTAAAAATTTTAGACCAACCATTTGAAAAGCTTGACTGAGGGGCTAGAAGATAAAGAACATCAGCTGGTTCAAGATTGCGTGAAACAGTTGGAAGATTCCAGAAGAAAAGTATTAAATAATTTGTTTGGACTGTCATAGTGTACCTGGAACTTAGTTTAATTCGAATATTTTTTGTAACATAAATCTAAAATTATGATTTTTATAATAATAGATTTACAAT
This sequence comes from Microlaimidae sp. YZB2_3, assembly GCA_030248175.1. Classification (NCBI taxonomy): domain Eukaryota; kingdom Metazoa; phylum Nematoda; class Chromadorea; order Desmodorida; family Microlaimidae; species Microlaimidae sp. YZB2_3. The sequence continues at coordinate 8,044 of JASAMX010008971.1, read as the reverse complement.
AAAACAACATTTATAATATTAAAATGTAATGACAAATCTAATAAACTACGGTTCTTATAATTAAAAATCTTTAGATTGATATTTTAATGAAAGAATTAGCTGAAAAGTCAGAAGAATGCAGTTACCAACAGAGCGAAGTTACCAGGTTATTAAAAGAACTAGTGGAACATCAAACTTCTGAAAAAACAGTATGTATTTATCATAATCAATAGTGTTACACAAAAAACCTACTAGTTATTCTATTTTATCCAATTCAAAGCTCTTTTTCTTTGTTTTTCGAAGCTTTTTCTAAGTCTTTAAAAAAATTAGTTTTGATTAACATTCTTGTTTAAGAATAAAACCGTGTGCCAATTGTCCTGTTCTAATCTTATTTTTAATATTTAGTTGGCGTATGAAAACGAAGAACTAACAAATCAACTTAAGGCTGCTCAAGAAACCCAATCCGAACTTACCCAGGAAATACTTGACATTCAGGAGCGTTATGCTGAAATCATGACCATGTTTTATGAAACACAAGAAGAATTAAAAGAATATAGGAAAACTTCAATATCTTACAGGTAAGTAATTATGTGTTTTTGGTTTTAATGTTTTACAAGATTACTGCGTTAAAAACGCAGGATCTCTGATTTTAATTCCAAATAAAATTTTTAAATAACTCCTCTGGTTTTTTGATTGTGTAGCGTAATATTTTGCTGCTTGGCAACGCGTATTAAAATCCGAATTTATTTGGCTTTTAATAAATCACTAATGACTATTTCATAAAAATTCAACAATTATAAAAATTATTAATAATGATTAATGCTCAAACAAGCATACGTTTCACATTAGAATTCAAATCATTATAATTACAAGCAAGTATAGGCATATATCAATTTAAACAATTAGTGTAATTGTTTTTGTATGTCTTCCTTTTTGTGAATAAAACAAAAAATTTAAATCAATATAATTCAGATCCTTTTGGTTTTTAGATTTATATGATTGATAATGGTAATCATGTTTTACCGAAAGCTCTCGAGATGATAAAAGTTTTAACGTTTGTCTTAATTTTTGCAATATAATTCAGTTAAAAATAAACAGGTGAATTCAATTACAAATTATAAAAATGTGTTGGTTTTTTTACTTGTAACTCTTTTTTAGTTTTATTTACCATTTTTAGACCGAACAGTCCACTTGCCGACTCTCTGTATGACTCCCTGGCCAGTGAGTTGGAAGCCTCGGACAGAGACAGCGGTTTTTACACCACCCCCAGCACTTCCGCCAGAGACGCTCGTGCTCACGTGATCGCCTCAGATATGCAATATTTAAAATTGGACTCCCAATTTCTCCGCTCTCTAGACACTGCCATTCGCTCCACAGTGGAGACTAAAGGAGTTACAATGCCAGGTGCTGCTGATTCCACCAGAATTCCAGAAACCATTCCCGAAGACCCAGGTTTGGCAACGGGTCAGTTCGCCCCCATACCACCGTCCATTTCCCTGAATTCCATTAGTCGGGAGGAAACTAGAGGAGGAATTCGACGTGACTGCATGCCGTCTCCCACCTCAGATAGACTGAGTCTTTCGGACAAAACTTCCCCGCCGCGAACCACGGAGGATCTCAGCCCATTCAGCGCCTCCCCGCCCACCATAGACAAGATCTCCCCAGCCAGCGCCAAAAGCAACCAGCTGAGTCGGACGGGGTCCACGGACTCCTTGGCCAGCTACGCCGGACCCGGGATCGGGGAACCTGGAACCCCCGGCACCAGGGACTTGGAATTCGCCATACGCCGACTGAACATGCGAAGAAAGGTGGAATTGGACTATCAGCAGTATCGGAAGAGAAAAGGACAGCAACGCCTCCCGTCCCCATCCCAACCAACCAACGCTCCGTCAGCACGACCGGCAAAGATCAAAGAGGACAAGGGAAGAGCCACCGCCACCATTTCCAGCAACCCCGTCAGCACCAGCAATAAATCCAGACCTAAAATCTTTAAACCGATGGAAGGCTCCCACACGCTTAACCACTGGCGCCTCCTAGCCACTCCCAGTTTGTTCGGAGCCATCGCCAGTATGGAGCAGCCCTGTTCCGGGATCCGCCCCCGGAGCGCCTACTTCACCGCCCACCTTTCCGTCCACCCGGAGGTGTCCCAGGCCGAGGAGCAGGAGGACATGAACGACAGCGGACTCGGCACCAGCGCCCTTTACTCCCCGGCCAAAAGTCGCTCCAGTCCCCGCCACCACCATCAGACCCCCCATAGTCCGGCAGAGAAGAGTTTCTTGGAACAGACCACGCCCTCCCTCTTAAGCAAAGCCCAACGCTCCCAGAGCAGACAGGTGCCGGTGGGAGGGCGGGAACTGAGGGAAGCGGAGAGCGCCTCACCTTCCTCCTCATTTAATACCAGCGTGGTTTGGAGCAATAACACAGTGATGCGGACGAAAGTGGTAGGACAGGGAAACACAGACCTGGGCCTCGGTGCCGTGGCCAAAGACAGCGGAGACCACCGGACTGTGGACGGAGTCCTCTCCCGCTCCCTTCTTCCTGCCATGCAAAAGCCAAACGGTTCTGGGAAATTATAATATTATTATCTTTGCAATGTCATTTATTTTAGTCGATTAGTGATGCATTTATTGATTGGTGCAACAGGTGCATTTTTGAGCCTCGCAGAATATCGGCTTGGTGATGTGAGGACATCCATTTTGGCGACGCCTCCTTGTCACGAATGCGTAAAAATTATGCAAAGTTTTTTACTTTCTTGACTTTATTTTTAGATATAATACGTCGCTTGTGACGGGATGGAGACGCTGGACGTCACCACGCCGAAGCTTTGTAAATACGGCTCGTTATATTACAGGAAATTTTAATAGAAAGTTATAAGTTTAGTCGCAGATTAACCATATTTGCTTCCATGTTTGTTAAACCCCGGTCACATCTATAGAAAATATGATTTGTGTCGCTCATCTTTCATGAATAAGTCTTCTGCTTGTATAGTTTTGTAATAATAATTAACTAAATTAAGTCATTTTTTTTGTCGGCGCTTAGGCATTTTTTAAAGGCAGACTCAAACAATGATACTATTGTCTATTGTTTATTTGCTTTAAAGTAATTTTTACAGAATTGCTCACCGAGTATTTCGTGAGCTTCGGGGCACTGCGTCACCTCAACCATAATTGGAAAAAAATTGCCGGTTTTGTAATTTTTGTATGATTATTAAAACTCAGATTTTATTAAATATTTATCCACCCTGAAAGTATTTAAATTTCCAAAAATTCTATCAAGAGAAAGAAATGTAATTATCAAAAGTTGGCATTTCTAATTTTACTTAAGGCTTTTTTGAAACTTACGCCATTATACCATCATTTTACAAACCTCATCAATTTCTGCTTAATATTAGCGTGTGACTTACCAATTATGTCTGTGTTATATGTTGAATTTAGCTAGTTGTAAAGCTTTAGCTCTGTTAGAGTTTAATTCGTTTCTATGTTTTTTAGTAAATCGTTTCTAAACGGTCAATCGACAAATTGTTTTTCAGTAAATTCTTGAATATATGCAGTAAAAAAAATGCGGCACTTACGGACAGGTATTGGAATACACAATAAAAATATTAATTGACCGCGGAAGGAAAGGTTTATAGCAAGTTACCTATGATGTTACTTTTGTAGTTGTTTTTCCTGTTGTTCTTGATTAAAACCAGGCGACATATCGCATATGAAGATAAAAAAAGAAATTTTATAACAGGAAATTCAAATTGTATTAAAACCCTTAAAATCTGTTACTTCTTACACACGCGCAACTTGATAAAATCGATCATTTTACAAAAATTGGTTTTGGATTTTTTTCTGAAAAACATTGCAAAAGACACACACATGGTTAACTACCATAGATTCAGGATGCTGATTAAATTCCGTCTTGCATGTTTATTGTTGTTTTATAAATTGTATTGTGTAAAATCTGAAACACGAATAAAAAGTATTCAGTATTAAACTTTTGACGCTCGAAAATTTTTTTAAAGCAATTTTGATACAATGTTTATTTTGTTTAACATGATAATGAATATACATGTGATCAGGAGCGTAGCCAGGGGGGTCTAGGGGCTTTAGACCCCCTTTGGGTCGGCAAAGAAAAAATTAGGGGTTAGACTCCCCCCTTTTGGATCGCCAAAGATAAAAATTTAGAGGTCTAGTAAGGTCATTTTTTTTTAAAATTTTCTCGCACTTCGCTCCGCTCAGCGCTCGATTAATTGTATAGTCTCCACTTCCAAATTTGTGTTACTTTGTTTTGTAATTTTGGTATAAAAGCGCTGGACCCACCACATTCTTAATGTTTTAATTGGTGTCCACTTCTAAATTTGTATTACTTTGTTTTGTAATCTTAATACCACCACGCTGGACCGCCCTTTTAGATTGTTATATAGTGGGATTACAAATTTAAGGGTTACAAGAAGTAATTTTAAAAACATTCTCTCGCACTTTGCATTGCTCAGCTGTAAATCAATGTACTCATTTTTCAGTTGTAATGTTTTGTAAATCGAAAATTTTAAGGTATCAAATTGGGTAGTGCATTTAATTTCGGCACTTTTTCGTTTTTCCAATGTAACTTTTCACTGTATGGCCCGATTTTCATGTTTAATAGCTCATTTTAAAGCTTTTACAATACTGCGTTGCGTCATAAAGGTTGCAATGTACAAAAGTTGTTTTTTTATTTAATTAAATCAGTTTTTAAAAAAAATGGAAAATTGCCGAAATTAAATATATGCATTTAATTTCGGCACTTTACAAACAATCGATCGTTTCTCAGTCAAAAAATCATTATTTTCAAAAATTTAAAAGCCTATCATTATCTCCAGACAGTTTTCTTTAATTTAAGCTTCTATTTGTTGTTCAACGTGTAACTGGCAAAAAGTTACAGCTAAAATGCCAACTGGTATCAAAATGAGCAAAATTTGGGAAAATGCATTTAATTTCGGCACTTTTTAAAAGGACCCCCTTAATCGAGTTTAAGTGAAGTGCTATGACCCCTACACATTTCAACGTTGTCTTTTAACTATTTACAACTACAATTTAACACCCGACCACTTAATTCAATCCGTTTTTACCTACAGCGTATGAGTGCCGAAATTACACTATTTTATTTTATAACGATTGCTCCCCACAGACGCAACGTAGAACCACGGGGACTAAAAATTCGGAAAATAGACTAAATTTTACCAGGACAGTTTAATTTTTAAACCAATTTATAGCGTAATCATGAAATGCCCATGTTCTAAAAACGAGTAACAATTTTATTTTTTGTAAATTACACAATTTCACATGAAAATATCAGAACATAACAAATAAAAAGCTGACGACAGTCATCTACATATAATTAGCTCTCATTTGAGCTATCAAACGTCGTATTCCGTCCAGGATTACCAAAGATATAGTCCAAAATCAAAAATGCCCAATTGGGAAAAGTGCCGAAATTAAATGCACTACCCTTGTTTGTAAAAAAATTTTTTTTTTGTTTTATTGACATATTTTTATTAAAAAATAGAAAAATAATAGAGTATGTGATATAAACAAGGTAAGAAATACTCCGCGCGAAGCGCGGAAAATTTTGGACCTTGAACTTTGGATTTTGAAAGATTTGGACCCCCACCCCCCCCCCCCCCAATGAAAATTTTGTTCAGAGTTGGAGGATCCCCCTTTCCAAAACCCTGGCTACGCCCATGCCTGTGATTATTTATTTGAGACTTGTTTTAGTCTCAACCAAAATCAAATGTGTGTTAGTGGTAACAACCTTGTATCAAAAGGGCATTGCGAAAGTTGTAAATAGTGTTTATCAGTTTTTGTAGATGGGTTTCGATTTATACGAGTAATTTAAGAAGTGATTCAATTCGGTGATTAATCTGGATAGGAGAACTTTTTCAACCGTCTATCTATGGCGTTTAAAACTATTTGGGCAGCATTTCAAATTTAAATAATTTGTAGTTTGTTATTTGTTAAATTACTATTATTGTTATGAAACTTTTAAAACTAGGGCGTAGCAATTGTAAACAGACACTAGTAAAGGCAAAACATTATGTGGGTGGTTTATTTAAAAGAGCATAAAAATAAGGGAGCCATGTAGTAGTGAAATGAATGAAATGAAAAAAATCAAATGAATAAATTTATCACCATTTAAAATACTTATATCAAACAATCTTAATTCGACTTTTAACTTTTGTAAAGTCTGATTGATTAATCTATGTAGCAATAGATTGCTATGATTCGATTTGACACGGTCTTTTTATTTTGGTTTTCCAAACAAAAACACCACCCACGTTTGGTTTGCCTTAAGTGTTTGTGTTAGATTAAAAATATACAGTAAAATGAGAGTTTCGAAAAATCGATTTTTTTACGAAAGTATATTATTTATTAGGAAACGTCTACGGTTTTTTTCTGTTTAAAAATATTTAGGTCATATTCATATACCAAAAAAGTGAGTGATAGCTGCTGTACGGTGCTCAAATCTCCTACAACAGCAAAGAAGCGCGATGTCGTGTCACACAAGCTCAATGTTTTTATATTATGATGATATAGGGGTTCTTAAGGTCTCTCCGGACAGTTTTTATTGCAGACCGTTCAGTAGTAAACCAATTGTAATAAAGATCAAAAATTACCCATGTTTATTTACACACAATTTATTTTTGAATTATTATACTTATAGAGTATTATAATATTTTAAGATATTTAAATGAAGAAAATTTGACTAACTGTCGAAAAGCAGGCAACAAATTCTGTTAACAATAATAATATTGTTTGAATTTATGTGAAATAAATTTTAAAAATTATAAAAAAATTAAAAAAAAAACCATTAAAATCAAACAAAACTTATGGCCAAATGTTTTATGTGAGAATCGATCTCGGGAATTTTCAAAAATTTGACGACGCGCTAACTGACTATGCCACTGCATCTATGAATTATTGAGCTCTAAAACCGATTTATAAACAAACCCTCTGAAATAAATCGATAAAACGCACGACAGAACTATTTATGCGTTAAAAAATACAAAAGATATTATGGCATTTCAAAAATTATAAATTTCAATAAAAATATACTATCTGGAGCTTTAAATTTTACCAAATTAAATTAAATCGAAGTCTCACCGTAATTTTGAAAAAATTAACCTCCATTTTTTACGGAAAATTGTATTGACACCTCGTAGTTAAACCGCTCATCATGTAAGTATATCCGGCACCCAACACGATATTTACTGTAATTAAATGGTGATGTGCGGTTTTTTAATAATTACCGCGCTGGATTCCGGCTATACTTACATGTTATATGAAAAGATGAGCGGTTTAACTACAATGTGTTTATATTAAACCATACATACAAAAATAATTTCATAAATTGTTACGTACGTGAAAAAGGGTAACAATTTCTCTTTATTGGAAGTTGGTATTTTCCCTAATAAATAATGAGTAGTGCATATTTCTAAGGGTTTAAAAAAAATCGTTGCAATCTGATTTTTAATATCAATTATTTCAACTACTATCAATAATATAATAAATGTGCACTTTATAGTCGTGGTATTTTTGCCTTTTTAACACTCATAATAATTTTTATGGAAATATTTCTTCTGTATTTCACGAGATCTCGTATGCCGAAAATCGCGATTTTCCATACTTAAGAAAACTGTCCAGAGACCTTAATGTGTACAATAAAATTTTTCATTCATTCATTCAACGTATAGCAGGAGTAAAGGCCAGATTTAAAAAATGAAAAGAATATTACAAATTTATAGTAACATCCTCGTCCAAATAACATTTTAAACACAAGTTTATACATGATAAAATTTACGAATTATACAATTTTATCTGCCTTAATTGTTATCTAGTTTATTGAAAATTCTCTGCCCATTTATCACCAATGATGACGTTGCTAAAGCTTGTCTCCGTTTTAACTTACGACAGCTCTACGTTGAAAAAATCTTTTAAAACCAAATATGTTTACTCGTTCTGATAATTGAAAATGATTTTTTAAATGTCTTGAAAATTACAATTGAGTTTTAATGCTTCCTTTTTCGCAATGTGTTTTATCAACT
>JASAMX010008969.1:0-30415 GCA_030248175.1 Microlaimidae sp. YZB2_3 | reverse complement strand
AAGCGGATTAATAACAAAGATTAATAACTGTATTTTAATAATTATTTATTAATTACTCAATTTGTAACCGTGAATGCAAATTTTTTAAGGGTTAAATTTGGTTAACATTTGTATTTTCTTGTGAAAGAAGGCTGCAATTAAAAATATTATGTTTTTTCTTACTCTGTTTTTTTTAAAAAGAAACGTCATTACCTAATAATACAATTTTAATTGGTCCCTTCATGTTTTCTTGCACATTTCTAATTTTCAGCGTCAGCCAGATATAATTCAACAATATATTAAAAGCAACTCAACGTAGTGAAACATATCATCGTGTTCGTGAAGCAATTTAATTAAGATAAAATTAAACGAAAAACTAAGAAAACTACGATTGTTTCAAAGTTTATTTTTTCTTTTTGTACCTTCTCTATCCTACAGTAAGGAACTCTTATTCAGAACTAGTCAAAAGAATAATGTTTGTTTTTTTATTTTCTTTTAAATTATTTTTTTAGAGTTTATCAGTCAACGGACCATTTCGAAAAATAATTTGATAAATTTATTGACATTTTAAAAACAATAAATAAAGTACATGGGAAAATACCAGGAAGTAAAAAGTGCATTTTGTAAATTAAATTTCAGTAACAAACGGGAGTAATAAACATTTAATTATTGCAACCTTATGTACAAATATGTATCATCGTTTTGGTATTTTTTAAGCAGAACAAACAATTAGTACGGTAACTGAATTTTAATTCGGCCAGCCTTTATTTCGGCCATCGCCTGTTATTTTTTCTATTCGCATAGTTATAAAAATGCTAACTGCGTGGGGTTAGATAGATACCATACGCAGTTCATTTCATAATTTTACGCACAGAAAAAATAGCAACCGGTGGCCGAAATTAAAGGCTAAGTGACTTTAAGTTAGTTACTCCATAAAACAAAGCAAAAAAACAGACGTTTATTTTATCAGTTTTAAAGAGTGAATATTTTGTTGTTTTGATTTTACTATTAATAATAATATTTCCGTTAATATCATGATGTTTAATTTAGATACTTGCCCGTTTAATCAAAAACCAATGGCAGCCTGTATTTTGAACTGGTGCGGATGGAATAATCAATGCATCAATGAGTTTTGCTGTGAGCCTCAAAGATTCAATTTTAGCAGGAGACAACGCAAAAAACGATAGTTTAGTTCAAGAGATAAAAGACATTTAAAAATACCGCTAGAATTCTTCTTATTGTTAAAATTGATAAAAAATGGTGTTTTTTGACAATTCTGTACGTGAAAGATTGCTCTATGAGTATAACTATTCAAGTTACAAGTTTTGTATTTAAAGAAAGCGGCTACTTTCTACTTTTAATTTGGTACCTTGATTGTTGAGATTGGTGCAGTATTTGCCGAGATATTGCGTTTTTGGTACAAAAACCCTCGATTTTTTTGCTCAAAACACTAAGTAAAGGAAAGAAAGGTTGGAAAACTTCACAAAATCATTGCTGTTGTTCTGGATTTTTAACAAAAAAGTTGCGGCTTTTTTGTACGGGAAAATGCAACAATTCGACAAAATTGCGTTTTTTGAGAATTCTGTACGTGACAGATTGCTCAATAGGTACAGCGATTTACGTTACAAATTATACACTCAAAGAAAGTGGCTATTTTCTATTTTATTTGATACCTTGATCGTTAAGATTGGTGCAATATTTGTCGAATTGTTGCATTTCCCGTACAAAAAAGCCGCAACTTTTTTGTTAAAAATACCAAACGACGGCAATGATTTTGTGAAGTTTTCCCAACCTTTCTTTCCTTTACTTCGTGTTTTGAGCAAAAAAATCGAGGGTTTTTGTACCAAAAACGCAATATCTCGGCAAATACTGCACCAATCTCAACGATCAAGGTACCAAATTAAAGTAGAAAGTAGCCGCTTTCTTTAAATACAAAACTTGTAACTTGAATAGTTATACTCATTGAGCAATCTTTCACGTACAGAATTGTCAAAAAACGCCATTTTTTATCAATTTTAACAATAAGAAAATTATCACAGTATTTTTAAATGTCTTTTATCTCTTGAACTAAACTATCGTTTTTTGCGTTGTCTCCTGCTAAAATTGAATCTTTGAGGCTCACAGCAAAACTCATTGATGCATTGATTATTCCATCCGCACCAGTTCAAAATACAGGCTGCCATTGGTTTTTGATTAAACGGGCAAGTATCTAAATTAAACATCATGATATTAACGGGAAACAATGGATTATTAATAGAAAATCAAACAAATATTCACTCTTTAAACCGAGAAAATAAACGTCTGTTCGCTTTGTTTTATGGAGTAACTAACTTAAACGATTAGCCTCTCACTTTCGGCTTATGTTGCTATTTTTTTGTGCGTAAAATTATGAAATGAACTGCGTATGGCATCATTTAATCTTATGCAGTTAGCATTTTATAACTTAAATTGCCAAATAGAAAAAATAACAGGCGATGGCCGAAATAAAGGCTGGCCGAATTAAAATTCAGTTACCGTACTAATTGTTTGTTCTGCTTAAAAAATACCAAAACGATGATACATATTTGTACATAAGGTTGCAATAATTAAATGTTTATTACTCCCGTTCGTTACTGAAATTTAATTTACAAAATGCACTTTTTACTTCCTGGTATTTTCCCATGTACTTTATTTATTGTTTTTAAAATGTCAATAAATTTATCAAATTATTTTTCGAAATGATCCGTTGACTGATAAACTCTTGAATAAAAATTTTTAAAAATTAATTTAAAAGAAAATAAAAGAAACAAACATTATTCTTTTGACTAGTTCTGAATAAGAGTTCCTTACTGTAGGATAGAGAAGGTACAAAAAGAAAAAATAAACTTTGAAACAATCGTAGTTTTCTTAGTTTTTTTCATTTTAATCTATACTTAATTAAAATTGCTTCACGAACACGATGATATGTTTCACTACGTTGAGTTGCTTTAATATATTGATACAACTACAATTTAACACCCAACCACTTAACTCAACCCGTTTTTACCTACAGCAATATCTGTGCCGAAATTACACTATTTTATTTTATAACGATTGGTCACCACACACGCAACGTAGAATCACGGGACTAAAAATTCTGAAAATAGACTAAATTTTACCAGGACAGTTTAATTTTTAAACCAAATTATTTCGTAATCATGAAATGCCCATGTTCTAAAAACGAGTAACAATTTTATTTTTTATAAATCACACATTTTTCACATGAAAATATCATAACATAACAAATAAAAAGCTCACGAAAGTCATCTACATATAATTAGCTCTTATTTGAGCTATTAAACGTCGTATTCCGTCCAGGATTACCAAAGATATAGTCCAAAATCAAAAATGCCCAATTGGGAAAAGTGCCGAAATTAAATGCACTACCCTATATAATAATTTTTTATTTAGTGAAACAACTACACAACCCACTTGTAGCTTTTTCATGGTCGGAGAAAATGAAAAATAAAAAAATCATGTTCGCAGCAATCCCTGACCATCGCGAAATCGCCATTTTGCTCATATTTATGATTATTTTTTTTATTCATACAATTACAACTGTATCGTATAGTTTAAAAAATGCCAATTTCGTAACGGTCAATGATTGCTGTAGGCAGTGGCGTGCCCAGGGGGGGGGGGGGGGGCGGCCGCCCCCCCCCCCCCCCTAAATCCGGCGAAGCTGTATTTTTTCGTAAGGAGGGACCCTTACGTATTTTGAATTTTGGGAGAGAAATATTTTTTTTCTTTATTACTAATACAGAAACTTTTATGATGCCTTTCAAAAGCATATTAATAGTCAAAAAACCAAATTTTCCCCGCTTCGCGGGTAGTTTAAATTGACAATTTATCTCAGTTTTTCCATTTCCATCGATTTTGCCGCTCAATATTTAAGGCATACATGTTAAATAAAACTACTATAAACACTATTAACCTTTTATTAACGTTTTAAACACATGTTTTAAATGGATAGGAATAAAAATAAACTTAAATTTTGTTTTAATTATCATCTGGAATTAAAATTTCTATTTTATTTTAGCACCTTAAATTAAAAATTTTCTCCCCCGGGGGGCAGAATGCCCCCCTGACAAGGGGCTATGCCCCTTGACCCCGTTGGGGGGCTCTCGCCCCCCAGACCCCCCATTTCCGGGGGGCTGCCGCCCCCCAGACCCCCCCTCAGGGTTAGTATGTACCCCCCCACCCCCCCCCCCCGAAATGAAATCCTGGGCACGCCACTGGCTGTAGGCATGATTTTTTATTGACATCCCCTCTGTTAATGGAAGATTTCACTCCACATACGTCCAACTCGGATATAGCCCATATTTTTTCTGTCTAAAAATACTCCTCGGGGGAAATCACCCCTTTTTTTACTCTATTTTTAAAGCATTTTTCACGGTTATATTCTATGGTATTATTATCTAATTATTTATGAAACTAGCATAAAAATATGGTGAGGCTACGGCGCTCGGAGCTCTAGAAAAAATTACTATTAACTGCTTTTATGTTTACAAATTTTGAAAATTTACTCTTTAGAAATTATTAGGATCATCAACAAAATTTTTTCATTAACAACGAAAAAAATTTAAAAATAGAAGTGATAAAAAAAGTAAATTTATTACTTTCACAAGTGTACAAAAATTGAAATCATTAATTTTGGGGCACGAATGTTGTGTTTTTTTAATATCAGCCATTTGAAAGAAAAAAAGGTTTAAAATAGGAAATACAAGCGCGTGTCATTCACAAAAACTAAAATAATGGGACCCATTAAGGCATAATGGGGTCCCTTAGATAATGGGAGCCTTATTTTTGTTTGAGTTACAGAAGAAATGGGGCTCATTATCTAAGGGACCCATCAAGTTATAATGGGGTCCCTTTTGTCAAATGGTACCATTAACTTAAGCCCATATTTGAGTTACCGGCCCCAGTTGTTTTGCCATCTTATGCGCACAACACTTAATGGCAGTGCTCAAAAAATGGCACCAAATAGTTTCGCTTCTGAGACTGAGTGTCATATTTTTCCTTAATATATTATATAGTATTATATATTTTTGATATATATATATATATATATATATATATATATATATATATATATTATATTATATCCACTGGTTAGTATTTAATAATAATATATCATAAAAATAGAATACTATAAATTTATATTTAAATATAATATATTATTTATAATTGTACCAGCTTTTATTATGTCTGGTCAACTCTTAATGGACCAATAACTGTTTAATTCGTAAATAATTCTTAGAAAATATTTGCTATTTACATTTCATAATAATAAAGTTGTATTCCCAGCTGCTGTGTCGTTGGATATACAAAAATTCAACACCGCCCTATATCTTAAAAAAATAAATTTGGAAAGTACCGCACCTAAAAATAAAGTTTTTATGCTGAAATAATATTACATATTTCTATTTTAAAAATTGCGAAATTTTTATTACCGCCCATAAAAAACATTTAAATTGTTTTTTATGTTCGAAAAATGCTAATAAAACATTCGAGATATAACCTTGAGTCGCGTCGCATATACTACTGATCTATTGTTTTGTTTGTTTTTGAAACTTATACAATTTTATCCTAGTTGTTCTTTGTTTAAAAATGCTATAAAACTGCAAAAAAATCTTTTTAATTTCATGTTTCATTGTTTACTAGTTCAATCTACTGAAATGTTGTTGTATTATAAAATTTGAGTTTCTGTATTTATTATTATTTTTTTTAATTTATGATTATAGCAAGCAATTATAAGCATATAGAATATAAAAAATAAAATAATATTTTGTGTAAACTTAGTTTTATAGGTGGAGGTGTATTTTTGGTTTTATCTTTTATAAACCATTAAACTGTTATGTAACTGCAAAAAATGTCTCTCGGTCCCTCAGAACAGAAATCTGATTTTTATTGTTTATGGTTTTAGAGCGACCCCCGGGCATTTGAGTTTTGCCCTATTTTTTTTTAATTTTCGGACAATATAGAGAGTAATTGATTTTCAAACCAACACCATTCTTAAAATAAAAATAATCGCTGTTTTCTAATTTTTTTTATATAACCTGTGCAGTGTTCACGAAAAAAGCACATTCCAACGTTTTAAAGTATCATAGAAAGCAACATTGTAATTTTAGGAATAATTGTTGACAATAGACTTTCAGTATAGGTATATATGCAAAAATGTTACTTCTTTGTATCTCGTCGTTACTCTAACACAATGAGTCAAAAGCGTCATAAAATACACGTAACTGTGACTCTTTTTATATCTGAACACACAAATAATCTAAACATAATGAGTCAGAGTCACGTTGATTTTATGCCGATTGTGACTCTTTGTGTCAGAGTAAGGACAATCCGGCATTGTATCGGTTGGTTTATAGAAGTTTTTAATTTAGTATATTCCGGCGTTAGTCGGATTTATTCCCCATCGGTAGCAAATAAAACAGGTTGTCCACTTTCAAAAGTGTTTTTGCGCGCATTTTTTCAATTTTTTCCGAATATAAATACCTATAGGTGTTACATACATATTTGACCGTCTTTTCACACCGTCAGTTTTCAATTGTCCTCATCTACATATTATATGAGCTGCCGGGTTGTTTTTATGTTATAAATTGCGAATGTTTATGTATACCCTGGCAAGAATACATGAAATTTATTTTTTATTAATTAAATTTTAATAAAATTCAAAAAGTTAATTAAACTTAATTAAATTCCATTGTATTTTTGACTACACTCTCAAATTTGCTGCAGATATTTTTATGTCTATTGTTTTATTAAATCTTACCAAGGGGGTGGTGGGTTTGTGTTTTTTTTTTTTTTTTTTTTTTTTTTTTTTTTTTTTTTTTTTTTTTTTTTTTTTTTTTTTTTTTTTTTTTTTTTTTTTTTTTTTTTTTTTTTTTTTTTTTTTTTTTTTTTTTTTTTTTTTTTTTTTTTTTTTTTTTTTTTTTTTTTTTGTTTTTTTTTTTTTTTTTTTTTTTTTTTTTTTTTTTTTTTTATTTTTTTTTTTTTTTTTTTTTTTTTTTGTTTTTTTTTTTTTTTATTTTTTTTTATTTTTTTTTTGTTTTTTTTTTTTTTTTTTTTTTTTTTTTTTTTTTTTTTTTTTTTTTTTTGTTTTTTTTTTATTTTTTTTTTTTTTTTTGTTTTTTTTTTTTTTTTTTTTTTTTATTTTTTTTGTTTTTTTTTATTTTTTTTTTTTTTTTTTTTATTATTTTTTTTTATATTTTTATTTTTTTTTATTTTTTTTATTTAATTATTTTTTTTTTTATTTTTTTGTTTTTTTTTTTTTTTTGTGTTTTTTTGTTTTGTTTTTTTTTGTTTTTTTGTTTATTTTTGATTGTTTTTTTGTTTTTTTTTTTTTATTTATTTTTCTCTTTTTTTCTTTTTTTTTAGCATAATAGAGAATGTGGATGTGTGTTAATTGTTATTGTAGTAGATTATTCCGGTGTAGGATTTTTTGTAAAATGGTTGTGGAATTTTTGTTGAATTCTGTGATTTTTCTGATTGTAAATTCGTTTTGTTGATTTATGTAATATTCTAATTTTATTTGCGTTGTAAAAAAAATGGAGGATCTGTGTTTCTTGAATTCGTTTGTTATTATTTTTAATATTAATCTGTTTTTTTGATTTATGAAATTGAATTCTGAATTATTTGTAGGAATTGGAGAAATATGAAAAATATAGAGTTTTTTTATATAAATATTTTTTTTATTATTATTTGTTGAGAATTGAAAGGTGTTTGCGTTTATGATTTTTTGATCTTTCTATTTATGAGGCGTCTGGGAGGTTTTAAGTTTTTGTGTTTTTTTATATTGTTTTATTATTATTTCTATTTCTGTGTGTTTTAGAATTATTTTTTTTGTTGTACTTTCTTTTATTGAATATAGTTTTTTTTTATTAATTCCTTATTTTAGAATCGTTGTATATTTTTAAAATATTGCGTTGTTTTTATAAAGTGGTTTTTTTTTAGATTCTTTTGAATAATGTTTTCTCTTTATTTATAGTTTATTTTATTTATAAGTTTTCGATGAAATTCTTTAGCGTGTTATTATTCTGTCTGTTGAATCGTTTTTTGTTTTTTATTTAATTTAGTCTGTTTTTTTTAATATTTTTTTTTTATAGATATTATTATCTTCTTTAAATATATTTTGTTTTATTTTTATTCGCCTTATTTTTTTTTGTTTTTTGCGTTTTATTTAAAATATTGTTTGCAACCTTTCTATCCCTCTAAGTGTTTTGTGTTGTAATGTTTTAAATAGTGCGTCTATTTTTATATAAATAGAGTTTTTTTTTTAATTATGTGATAAGGTTTCTTGTTTCTTCGTTTCGTTGTTTTTATTTATACTTTTTCGCTGTAATGTCTTTCTCGTGTGATTTCGCTAGCTATAGTTTCTGTGTTTTTTTTTTTTTATTTTTTTTTGTAGGTTGGTTTCTCTTGATTTCATTATTTTTCCCTTTTTTTTGTTTTGCGTTTTTATCTGTTGGCCTTTTCTCCTCTGTGTTTGTTTTGTTATTTCATTGTGCGTTTTTTTTATTAGGTTTTTTCTTTGTCGTGGTTTTTGCTTCTCTTCGGTTTCGTTTTTTTTTTCTATTTCGTTGTTTTTTCTGTTCGCCGCTCCGTCCTGTTGAATATCTTCCCCGTGTGGTTTTTTCCTTTTCCTGTGGACTTCACAAGCGTAATTTTTCTAAGTGTTATGTGGAGATTTCTGTGGATTGTCACAAACTGTGGATTTTGCAATTTGTAAATTTCTGTTGCTTTTTGTTTGTTTACAAGCGCAGATAAAATGTAGACTATCTAATGTGGAAATTCAGCAAGCGTGGAATTTTCTAAGTATTGTAGAAATTGTCGTAGATTATTATTGTAGATTTTCGTGGGATTTTTTTGTGATATTTTTCTAGATTCTGATTTAAATACACTCTCTTGCTTTATCTGAAATATTACTTCCGGCTGTGTTTAGTTAATATTTATTATAGAAAAAAATGTACAAAAACTAAAAACAAAAAATACGATTATAATACGTTTTAACTGCAGTTTTATAAATACGATTATAATACAATAGTACAATACTATGTTTGTATATCCACTATTTCTTTATAGCGTGTGTTTTTTTAGCGGGGATGTGGCTACTCAAAGTATGGACAAAAAAGCTAAATTTCGTAGTTTGTGTCGGTAAGAATGTAATGATGTGAACAAAAAAATACCACCGACCCAAGGAAAATGACAAAATTTAGCTTTGCTGTCCATACTTTTTAGAGAAGTCACATCCCCGCGAAGAAAACGCACACTATAAAAAAATAGTGGATACTCTATAATGTTTTTTTACAAATAATACAAAAAAGAAAATCATGAAAAGTGACAACTAACTAATAGTAAATTAGACTGACGTGTAAGTAATCATTTTACAGCTTTAAATTGTTTATAAACTAAAAGTTCGAATTTTGTAACTTTTTTTAAATAACGCGATGAATTTATTTTTCTCTGCATACATTGTTGAAATTGCAATAATATTTTGCATTTAGTTCTACAAATATAACTTTTCTACAATTTTTATTTGGTGAGTGGAAAGAGGCATAAATACGACACGCCATAATTAGGGCGTTCTCGAATGTATACTCATACAAAATACTGCAATCATGCCTAATCAGAGTTTTTTCTGATTTGGGACAGTACCTAATTGTTTTTAGCCATAGCCATTTATATAGCTGAATATTTTTTCTTTTATTTTTATGTTAAATTTATGATACTATCTTGTATAGTTGAAAAATTTTGATAGCAAACATTTTTTCGCATATCAGTTTAATATTGGTATGTCAATCTATCTCTTGTTAAGATATGACCGCTCTAATTTTTTACAACTTTGCTTATTTTGGCTGGAAATTAATGGTTTTCTTCAAAATTCTAGTTTGTTAAAATGTTCTAATTTTTGCGTCCATCTTGTAAGCTTTTTTGTGAAAAATTATACATGTAGTTCTATCACAACAAACACTTTGAGTCTATTTTACTAAAATGCTGTATACATCACCACTTTTGCACAATTTTTCTATGTATCTTTCATTAAAATGTGTTTTTTAAATATTTTTATTTATAAAATATAGATTTGTTTTTTTGTTTTAGGATTATGGCTGCCATTGGAAGCTCTTGAAAAGCGGCAAAACCGCAAAGAGGTATTTTTTTAGCTCTATTTTTTACCTTTTCATATAAAAATTTCTAGTTTTGATTGAGTATTTTCAACAAGAAGTGTGTTTAAAAAGAAAAAAAATACAACAAAATACGCTGGCACGGATTTACTCGGCACACATTTGAGTGAAATGGTTATTTGTTAACGAAAACATCAATTTGAAATGGTTATGTGTCAGCAGAAAAGGCGGGCTCTGGGTTTTTGTAGCGTGAATTTATTACATAAAAAACATGACAATCTCCAAGATTATTCATCAAGTGCGCTTTTATCAGCAATTTTGTGTGAAAACAAGCTTAATAGATTCAAATCTAAGTAATGAAATGTTTTTTAAAAGAAATTGAGTAGGATAATTTTAAAGAATTTTAAATGTTTCAACTTAAACACAAAACGGCCAAAACTCAAACACATGATTTTAACAAATAAAACAAATCAAATCTATAGAGTCAAAAATTTTAAAATTTTTGATTTTTTCAAAAGACCAAAATTTGAATTAAATTTATTTTTATAATCATTCTGTAAAATTATTACAACAGCAAAAAACTACGCATAAACAAATAATTTTATTCGGTTCTTAAAGTAAGCAAAGTATCAAGCAGTTCATTCATTACCAATGGTAAATCTTATAATTTTTTATCAACACACAAAAGAATATTTTCAATGCTAATTTGTTTAACTGCATATTTGTGAGACGTGATTTGTACCGTGTATATAATATATTCTCGAAACGAGTTCCAAGCAACTCCACTCCCCAAGGCTGGGTGATAATATGCCAGCACTATAGCTAATTAGTAAAAAGGCTCAAGGTTTTTGCCAAGTTTAACGGCCCACGCGTAGCGCTAATGTTATCCTTATATTGTGACAACAGAACAGCTCAAAACCAACATCAAATAAACGTGGTTGTGGGTTATTTTATTTTCTCTAACTGTTCTATTTACTTTAAAATAAGTCAAAGTCGTGTGGATTTTAAATCGATTGTAACTTATTCTATCGTATTTCCACGATTTCCTCTTGATGGTTTTAACTGCATTATATCGAATCTGCGCTTTAAAATATTTACTATTGGATTACTTCTTCAAAAATATTGCATTTTATTATTTGCCCTAACATTAATTTGCAAAAACAAACTTTGGACAATTGTAAAAGTATTATTTTAATTTTTTTTTTCAATTTTTTGTTGTCTTGGAGTTTTTTTGATATATGTATATCGCTGTCAAAAGAAAATAACAATTTAAATTTCGCTCTTTTTCAGGGTCAATGAAGAGCTTTAAAAATTGCAAAATTACATTGAATTTCTTGGTTTTTTGAGTTCTTTTTGCGTTTCTTGAAATCAAACTATATATATATATAACTGAAATAACAGGCATTTTTAATGTTTTACAAATTAAGGCAGCTAATACACAGTCAAAAACGTAATAAATTGGTCGTTATATGTCCTTTTTTATTTTTTATAATACACAAATACTAGAAAGATTATGAGTCAGAGTCAGGGTAATTTTATACTAACTGCGACTCTTTCTGTCGCAGTAACGACGATTATGTTTTTTTAAGTTGGATCAGAAGTTTGCTCCGACGGTAGAAAGTTTGTTTGCTAAAAGAGGGTAACTTCCCAATTCCGAACGAATTAAGGGCATCGCTCCGTTTGTTTTTTTTGTTTTTTTTGTCGATTCTTTGTTTTTTTTCCTCGATTTTTTATTTTTTTCGTTGATTTTTTGTTGTTTTTTTCCGTCGATTTTTTGGGTTTTTTTTTTCGTCGATTTTTTGTTATTTTTTTTCGTGGATTTTTTGTTTTTTCGTCGATTTTTTGTGTTTTTTTTCGTGGATTTTTTTGACAAAGTTAGGCGTCGAGAAGCTTTATTTACAATACATATTCATACTATTTCAATGAACTTTTGTAAATCCTACAAAATAACCCTTATTTGATGAATAATTTATCATTTTTTATATAGAATAAAACATTGTTTTTTAATTTTTATAATATCGAAACAAAGTAAGAATAAGTAATTTTCCCAACCCCAAATATCATGTTGTAAAACTTAAGCAGTCTATAATGAAAATTTCTTCAAAGCTTACGAAACTTTTTTTATTCAACTAATCTAAAACTCATTTAACATTGACTTAAGTTATTTTAGCTTCATTTTTAGAACCTTTTCAGCCTTTTTAGTAAAGTTTAAAAAAGTTTAGTTTTTAATTTTTTATTTCGCGAAAATAATATATTGATTATCCAAAAATGTTCAAAAAAATAGGCTCCGAAGGAGCGTTTTAATGCAAAAGAAGCTAGAGCGTTCTTTTAAGTTCTGCACTGCTTGCAAAACCACAAAAAGAAATGCATGTAGCATTGCATGCAGCACTGCAAGCTTCCCGCATGCAATACTGCACGCAGCTTTGATAGTAACACTGTGTGCAGAACTGCAAGCAGCGCTTTTTGTAACAATGCTAGCAACAATGCTAGCAACAATTCACGCAGAACCAAAGGAACGCACTCAGAAATGTAAACAGAACTAAATGCACGCAGCACGTTTTTATCAGCACTGCACGCATCATTAAATGCGACTCTACAGCAGCACAAGAAGCACAGAAGACAAAAAGTGTTCATGGTAAATTTCTAATTGATTTTAAAATGTAAACCCTTTATCTGTTTAAATACACCTCTGTTTAGCTCTAGCTGTCGCTACGGATGAATAAGTTACCGTTGGTATAAAATTTACCTGAGATACTTGCTAGATCTAGAAGCACTGACAATTTATATTTAATAAGTCATTTCCACGTGTATTTTATACTCATGGTGATTCATTCTTCCGTATAACTTATTTTTATTCTTGACAAATTGGTCCCAAAGCAAAGCAAATTAATAATGCCAGCGTATCAAGAGGTAAGTTAATGATATCGAGTTGAAAATTGTTTTATACTTTGACTACGGATCGACGGATATGTTATTATATTTCAATTAACTTAATTTTCTTCGTTGATTAATGTAGGGAAATTTCATACTTTAAAACTGAATTATTGTCATATACCAAACAATTAAATTTAATTTTATAAGCATGTTATATTTATGTGAATAAAGTTTTTCACACAAACTCGTAAGCATAATCAGGGTAAAATGAATGCTCGGTACAAATCGCTAAAATAACATAATTAGATCTAAATGTTGTTATTTTCGTTTAATTTTGTGTGCTGAAATTTTCATTTTCCCTTAATATAGTTTTTTTTATTAAATGAGATGCTAATTCGAAGTTTAAAAAACCTTTATTTCAATAAATAATTTGGGCCTTAATGATAACAATTTTAGCTATTTTTAAATAAATTCTAACTAAATATTGAAGCATTTCTCTTCTTGCAACTCAATTAATATAATAACTTAATTATTTACTTAATAATAACTTAATAATAACTTAATTATTAACTTAATTAATATAATAAAATTAAGTTACTAATATAAAAACAATTAACCTATGTTAGAGTGCAATTGCAACTCATAACATCGACCAAATTGCTTTTTGACTTGTTTTTTATACATTTGATATCGTCGTTACCCTGATAAAAAGAGTCAGAATCACTATAAAATTAACGTGATTCTGAATTATTTTGTTTATAGTAATTCTGTGTTAAGATATAAAAAGAGTCACAGTTACAAGTATTTTACGACGCTTCTGACTCATTGTGTCAGAGTAACGACGACGATATTATCTATTAACGCGCACCACCTATGTATTATTTTGTAACACCACATTTTCAGCGCTTAGCGGCGGTTTATTTTCCAGCTATGTTTTTTTTACCAAAAGATTGCCGAACAGCCAATGTGCCATTTTGTTCACGTTCACAACCCAATTATTACTAGCAAAATGTCTTTTTTTATCTGATGTTTGCTTAAAATAAGGCCGTTTGAGGCTTTAATTTTGTCGTTTAAAAACCTTTTTTTGCTGTTTAACATGCCCTAGATATTAGTTAAACGTTTATAGTTGCGTCACAATCAACACTGGGATTTTGAATTTTTGTTTTTGTCGCACAAAAATTAATTTTTTTATTAATTTCTTAGCGCGAGCAGGTGCAGCTTTTTCGCAAAGAAGAAGCACATGCATAATTGGGTCGGTAATTGCTACTTTTTTCGCCTTTAATTTATTATCTAAATTTCTTAGTTTTTAGTCCGGGTTTACCCAATTGCAAAAATTTGCTGAAACTTTTGCAATATGTTTTTGCCATTCATTCAGTCTTAAACTAAGTTCGTTCTCTTTACCTCGGTGGCACAATGTTCCATTATGGTTCATTCAAAAAAAATAAGCTTTTTTATACATCACGCAGGAATTTTTTTATCATGCGGGCCGTGAAATTAAATAAGTAATTCTGTAATTTTCAAAAATGCGGAAACAAATTAAAAAATTCGGAAACGATTTCCAATACATAATTGATATTTTTAACAATGGAAAATAAAGAACATAAATTTTATGTTTTTTGCAGTTATGGTTTTTCCCCTAAAAAACATACAATTTAATATTTTCCCTAGTTTTTAAAATTCTTAAAAAACTCAAGAATATTTTTAAAATGCACTAAAAAAATTTGGCTAAATATTGATGCTTTTATTTTCTCGTTTTTTTGTTTTTTAAAAGCCACATTTTTAATCGTTTAGAAGCTACTAATGTTAAAGATTTTTCTAAACTTGTTAATTTATGCATACTTATAAAACTTTTTCTTTCATTGTTTTATAACTAAATTCGATAAACTTTTCTGATAATTAATTAGTTTCACAGGAAAATCATGATTTACCCAGTGATTTTTAGTATTTCAGAAAATATTTAGCAATAAACCGCTAAAAGATATTGAAAAAACTGGTTAGTGCAATAACCAATAAATTAAGCTCCAAATATTTCAAATCTAAGTTCAAATAATTCAATATCACAAGGCCTAACTAATTTAAACAAAAACACTATGTTTTGCATATTTTTTCACTTGAGCTCTTAATTATTATCATCAATTTTTTCATTTGTTTATTGAAAATGCTGAAAAATTGTGCTGATTGCGAACGAATAACTGTGGGACAACATTTTTTTAAAACTAAACGGCCAGACCAGTCCACCGCAACGAACTGGGCTTTGCGATGAAACTTCCGTGGCAGAGCCAGAGCTCCGGAGTTTTGAATAGTGCTCCTGTGCTCTTGAAATATCGCTAATACAAATGCCAGTCGCTCATTTGGGGTGTTAACCCAGTACCGAGGGAGGATTAGGGTTTCGAAGAACCTCGCGTTAGCGCGTAAGCTCCTGGGCTTTAATTAATTTTTTTGGGTGGGTTGTGGGGGGCATGGTGTATATATGTTTGTTGGGTGGTGTTTTTGTTGACAATACCAAGGGAGAATAGCTCAAGGAAAATTCGTTAACGCGTGAGCTCCGTGACTTTAATTAATAATGATCCAGAGCTTCTAAAACTGATATTTAGAAGCTCCGGAGCATTACCCAATTACTTTTAGCTAAAGGCCAGCCGCTCCATCGGCGCATTGACCCAGTACCAAGGGAGAATTAGGGCTTCAAAGAAAATTCGTTAGCGCGTGAGCTCCGTGGCTTTAATTAATAATGATCCTGAGCTTTTAAAATTGATATTTAGAAGCTCCGGAGCATTACCCAATTACTTTTAGCTAAAGGCCAGCCGCTCCATCGGCGCATTGACCCAGTACCAAGGGAGAATTAGGGCTTCAAAGAAAATTCGTTAGCGCGTGAGCTCTGTGGCTTTAATTAATAATGATCCTGAGCTTTTAAAATTGATATTTAGAAGCTCCGGAGCATTACCCAATTATTTTTAGCTAAAGGCCAGCCGCTCCGTTGGCGCATTGACCCAGTACCAAGATATATTAGGGCTTCAAAGAAAATTCGTTAGCGCGTGAGCTCCGTGGCTTTAATTAATAATGATCCTGAGCTTTTAAAATTGATATTTAGAAGCTCCGGAGCATTACCCAATTACTTTTAGCTAAAGGCCAGCCGCTCCGTTGGCGCATTGACCCAGTACCAAGGGAGAATTAGGGCTTCAAAGAAAATTCGTTAGCGCGTGAGCTCCGTGGCTTTAATTAATAATGATCCTGAGCTTTTAAAATTTATATTTAGAAGCTCCGGAGCATTACCCAATTACTTTTAGCTAAAGGCCAGCCGCTCCATCGGCGCATTGACCCAGTACCAAGTGCACCGGGAAGAGCTGGGCTTCACAATGGAGAACTCGCGGCAGTGCGCCAGTACCGAGAACGTCCACCGCGTTCTTCCGGCGGCGCCGCGCCGCCCCGCGCCGCACGCCAACGGCAGCACCACCGCCAAAAGGAGCGCCGCAGCCACGCGAGCCCGCAGCATCTTCTCCCGGGACTCCAGGAAACGGCGAAGCAGCGGCGCGAAGAAATCCACCGCTTCTCTGGAGGTATTGCACGGAGTATGGCGGCCTCATTATGGGTTTATTAGAGTAAAATATTGCGACAATAAATGAACACCGCGTAGCGTTGGTTCGGCACGGGATACTCGGGTTCAATCCCAGGTCCAGATAATATTCATATAGTTATAATTTTTTTTTAAATTGATAGAGCATACAATAACTTGAAATATGTTTTAGATTGTTCTATTTGCAGTTTTAGGACTACTTTTATGGTTTTTTAATAAGTTTGGATTTGCAAAAAGTCTGTTTTAAAAATAAACTATGGAATTACATTTTTAATTATTAATAAAATTAGTGCAATATAGGGTGGAGCTCCGGGGTAAATAACAAATAGATATAAAAGTTTTTAGACATTCTTCAAGAAAGAAAACACCATGAAATGAAAATATTATCTTTATAAAGTTTAGCTTGATTCTAAAGTTTTGTTAATGTTTAGGTAATCTAAGGTTATAGTTTATTTTTCATTGCTCACCGGGGGGTTTATAATGATATATATTGATTTTGTGACGTCCCAAAATATAAGGCCGAATAAATTGAGTTTTTTAAAGAAAAAAAATCAGAAACGCTTTGTTAATATTAATTTTTTGGCTAAAAAATGGGTGATAAAAATCTTTAACATGTGATTTCTAACCTACAGTAAATACTCCATTAATTAACGTGTTGCTTTACACTAATAGCCGCCAGCTTTGCATTATAACTTCTATTTATAAGACGATGTTTTTGAAACATTATGATAACGGTATAGCTGTTACAATTTTAATGGTGTGTTCTTGAAGAATGAGTCTTCCTCTATTGGCATTGTCCTAAACTAAATGTGTAGGTTTTTTTTCTTTAAAGAAATACATTATAAGCTGAATAAAACTCGTATCTATTGTTATATTCTCGTCGCGAGACCGCTCCCGTATGAAATTTCCCACTGCGCCCGGGGGCCACCACACTCCGCGCCAGGACCGTTTGAACGCCAACGTGCCGCAGCAGTCGACTCCGACGCACAGCGGCGACTACGCGGAGGCGAACGGAAACTTGTGCCCGCTGGCCCAGTGCAGCGAGCTGTGCGACACGCTGGACTCCATCGATATCGTGGCCTCGCCGGGTGGCGTGGTGGACGAGTCGCGCCCCGCGCCCCCCGGCGGCGGCGGGGGGAAAACCCGCCTCAAAAAGTCAATGACCAACTCCTGGCACTCTGAATGCTTAGTGGGCGGGGTCAACCACGCCGCCAACCAATCAGACTCCGGCTCCATGGCCGCCTCCGTATACGACAACGCGGAAGGGGGCGGGGCGTCGACCGGCGACCAGCCCAAAGTAACCAATCGCCTCTACCGCCTGAACCGACTGAAGCAGCGGCTGTCCGCCGGCAACGCCACCGCGGCGGCGAAAATGGCAAACGGACACGGGAAAGAGGACACGGAGAGTGGGGGCTCGGATCGGAGCGCGGAACACCAGTACAGCGACTACAAACCCAAAACCAGACCAAAGTCCGCCCATTTCGGACAGAACTTCTCAACGCGCACTTTGCAGCAGGTAAGCGGGTTTTTGTAAAGTTATTGATTTATTGATTTTTATACTTATTCTACCACTGCTACTGTAGTGAGGTTATAGGAGGTACAGTTATTGATTCAGTAATTTTCATATTATTGGTTCCACTTTTGTAGTACCGAGGCAAAAATATTGGTTTAATAATTTTCATACATGTTCCACAGGTGATGTACTGACTGTACAGGAGGCACAGTTATTGATTTATTGATTTTTATACTATTTTTACCATTGCTACAGTGGAACTTTTCCACGCACACTCTACAATAAACAAGCGGGCCAAATTGAGCTTTTTGTTGAGTTATTGATTTTTATACTATTTTTACTATTGCTGCAATAGAACTTCTCCACGTGCACTCTACAATAAGTAAGCGAGCTGAGTTGAACTTTGTTTAATTATTACTTTATTGAATTTTATATTATTTCTACCACTGCTGCAATAGTCAGTGTTCAATAAGGTACAATTATTAATTTGTTGATTTCATATTATTTGTAGCACTTTAAAGTAGTATAAGAATAACGGAGGCACACTATTTCTACCACTGTTGCAGTGTGATATCGCGTGGTCACCATGAAAAGAATGAAAAAACGCCCTTACAATTAAGATATATAAATAAAACGTAAGAAACATTGATCCCAGGAAACTTAAAGCAGAGCAGAACTAGCAGGAGACCTGTTACTCACGGGAGTATTTTTAACTAGTTAAGCGTAAGCAATTAATCGAACAAACATAACATTTGAAATACACCTAAAAACGCATTCAATCATGAAAATTCAACTTTTATCATAAAAAAAATCGTTCCCGAGTTCACTGGGTTCCAAGTTAATAATATACAAATCACAGACATCTTATAAGGCACTGAGGCACGTAGAACGCTAAAAAAGTGACATATCTGCTTCCAATTTAGCTAAAAATAGGGTAGTTATGGGATAAAAGTGATGGGATAGAAATTAATAGATTAGAATCTCTTCTAAAAAAACTCATTTTTAAATAGCCGGTTTATACAGTTTTCTTTTCTTGTTTAAAATTTTTAATATTGTTTTTTTTTTTAAATTACAATAATTTAGCCTTTTTTCAGTCTTGGGTTTTTTTTAGGGCGTAAGAGTAAATAGTGTGTCACCCGCACAAAAATTAATTACAATTAATTAAAGCAGAATATTTTTAGAAAAGTTTACCTGAAGCTAGTTTTTCACAAAAACACAAACAAATAATTTCCGGTACAGATATAAACATAAACCAAAAAAAACCACAGTGTTTATAAAATATTCACCTACGACAATAGTACATATAAAGTAAATAAATTTAATTAATAAAACCGTTTGCGGAAACTTATGTGTTGTCTGACATGTTCGTAAAAATAACTGCTTTTTTAGTTTATGTTATGTCTGTGTGGTTTTACATATTTTCTAATAACCAAGAAATAAAACTCTTATAATAAGATGCTAAAATTAGAATGGTAGATTGATAAATCTTATGAAGCTTAGCAAAGAAATAGCGGTAAAATATAAGACGGTGTAATAAATAAAGATATTGGTGCGGGCACATCCTACCCATTTATCATGAAGTGTCAATTTTTATAAAAGCGCTAACAGGACGCTTTATGTTGCGTTAAGTTATCTTATTGTGTGTTTTAAAAACTCAAATTGACCAATATATATACATTTTTAATTTGAATTGTGTTCTATTTGTGTGCTTTACAAGAAGAAAATTGGTTTTAATGCACTTCATTCGTTCCAAATGCCGTGTAGGTTTAATTATTTTATTACAATATTTTGTTATATATATAAATTTTCATTTTGGAGCACTTTTTGATTATAAACTGAACATAAAACGAAATCGTTGAACGCAGCCACAGAAGGCCTAAAATGACGCTTTTACTTTTACTCGAATTTTTAAAATTCTACAATTAATTAGTTTTACTCCAGTTTTTTTCCTCCAATTAATTAAAATTAATTATGTAAAATTTAAGCCATTTTAAAGAATTCATTTAAGACTAGTCTTGTGATTGAATACTGCGAAAATTTTTAATCATTTATTCATTCATTATTCATTCATTTAATTCAAAAAATCATCTATATTTAGACTAAAATAAACTGGTCAGAATAAAATTTTGAAAATATGTATGTAATTTTGCATACATATGTGTAGTTGTATATAGTACACATATATGTAGGTGTATATAGTATATATATATATATGTATAACCGACTTTTTTAAAAATTTATTTCATTGCGTTTCTGCAAATGAACATAATGAAAAAAACTCTACTCGCCAAACTTAAAATACTTAAAATGCTCAATACATTTGTTTAATTGCTGAGCAGGAATGACACTTATCCGTAATAATTTTATGACATAGCTTGACATTTATGCATTACTAATAACAAAGTAAAATAATAAGATCATAGCGCAGGGTTTTAAAACTCAGAGTTTTAAAATCAAATAAAATCAAAAAGTATTTACTTACATTTAAAAAAACTGTAGTTTTAAAATAACGTCAACCATTTTCCAACTATGCGAAGAGCGTTATCATGTTTCTACGTGCCGAGAGGAAGTTATCACACAAATGTAAATTTTTTTTCTAAATTATTTCGCAGTTAAACCGCTCATTTTTGCAGTTAAAATTTAAGTATATTCGGCATTCAGGACGATAGTTATTTACTATATAACCGTACATCACCGTAAAATTATGGTAAACATTAGGCTGCATGCCTGATTTGTTTACAAATTATGAAAAATGAGAGGTTTATTTATACAGCGTCAATATAACCAAGCATTAACTTATTCACGATTTGGGGGGAGCTAAAAAACTTGGGTGATTTATATTTTCAGGCGCACCAGGCGCACAGGAATATTCAGGCGCATCAGGAACGAGCTTAAGCCTACGCGTTCCTAAGCCTAAGCGAAGCCTAAAAATAACCTAAACTTTCTCCGCGCACCTATTTGATAAAGTTTAGGTTGTTTTTTAGGCTTTGCTTAGGCTTAGAAACGCGTAGGCTTATGCTCGTTCCTGACGTGCCTGACGCGCCTGACGTTCCTGTGCGCATGAAAGTATAAATTACTAAAACTTGCGACTGGTACTTCAAGCCAAAACAAATGCTAATTTATACGAGGTCAGCCATAATTCAACCATTAATGATACATATTGTATCACATTTTAATTGCGCTTATTTTAGATACAGATACTAAAAAGAAATAAAGTATTTCTAAATGTATGAAATAAAAACTTATTCAGTTATTTTCCCACTTGTTGAAATCTGGGTACAAAAATCGACCTTTTTTTGTCAAGGTATTGTAAAAGTTTGGTATAAGAGAGTTTTAAGACTTAGTACATTTGTTTCCACAATGTCAAAAGCAGATTTAATGATAAATTTGATTCGATTTTAATTTTTAATAATGAATGATTATTATAAAAATCATTTAATGATTTTAAATCTCTAAATTTGATCATTTTTGCCGCTTTGATTCACAAAGTTTTGTTCTATTCCAAAATTGTGGAGCTAAGAATAAAAACATTATTAAAAAAACGCTTAACTTTTAATTTTTGCTTTTTAAGCTTTTATTTTTAAAACCAAATAATGCACACAAAATATTTTAAAAATAGCTGTACAGAGGGCCTTTGTATACAAAATCTGACAATTGAATCATTTATGTTTATTGGTTTTAGGAGTGTCTGCTCCCTAGAAGTACAATGTACAAAAGGTTGGACAAATTAGGTGAAGGCAGCTATGCTACCGTATATAAATGTCAAAATATGTAAGTTTTGTAATATGTAAAAACAATTTATTCAATTTTTACCAAAATATGTTTCTGTTATATTATAGTTACTCCTTTGCTTTGTATGGGATGGTGTGGGTATAGAAAATTTTCACAACTTTGTCCTTTTACAAAGAATTTCCTTAAAAACAGTTTTTTAATGTATTACAATATGAAAAAAATAAATTTGTTAAAACTGAATATTTTCGTTGCGAAAAATCTCCATAGTAAGCAGCCACCACTACACGAAAAATTGTGTAGGTTAATTACTTTTTTGAATTAAAAAATACGTAAGTGAATGTTGAATTTTCGGATTTTACAAATTTGTAAGTTTTAGATTTAATTGTAATAAAATTATTTTTAATTAAAATACAAAAGATAAATATGCGTTTATTAATTTGAAATTATAAACAATTTTTCGTGAAATAAGCCATCGAATACACTTTTTAAAATTATAATTTTATACAATACACATACATCTTTAAGTTTTTTATTTGCTCTGGGTTATATATATATATATATATATAAAAAAAAAAAAAAAAAAAAAAAAAATATACCAAAAAGTTTTCTCTGTGTACCATTTCCTATGTAATCTTTTATTTTTTAAAATCAATTTTAATAAGCCTCAAAGATATGTCCTTTTAATGACAATTTTTAAACTTTTGTGTTGATTGTTTTGAGAAAGTTTTTTTTAAAAAAACATTTTTGCGACTGTTTTACACAAACGCTGTTCAAAAGATATTGAATTCTAGTGTGGACGGTTGTCTTGTGGCACTCAAAGAAATCAAATTGCAAGCCGAAGAGGGTGTTCCTTTTACTGCAATTCGAGAAGGTAGTTCATACCCCATTTAATATCAATTTTATTTATTCGAGTGTTTGTGTCTTGTTGTTTAGAAAAGTTATTTTTTCTTTTAATATACATTAGGTTGCCAAAACAAATTGAAAACTAAGTAGTGGCGCGTTTTAATATTACATTTCCTACGTGCGTGAGTACTCGGTATGCAAAAAGCTAAGTGGTTTCGACAGAAACTAAGTGAAATTGAGTTAGTGGGGAGACTCGAGATAATAAGCTCTGAATGCTAAATACTCTTTAATTAGATTTCATACATTTTCAAATATTGCAAATGAGCGGGGGTTCGACTTTTAAAAGATAACATTCAATCGACTGGAACTGCTAAGCGTTGAAAACAATATTTTCTTGCGCTTATCACATAAAAAATGAAATTTTTTTTTATTCTCAACGTACTTTACATTTAACGTTTTATGAAATTCAAACGTGCAGATTTGAGCAGAATGTTTATTTTAACAAGACATAAATGCATTATGTAAAATGTGTGAATAAAAATCTGACTATATAGTTGTATAAAAATTAAAAAAATATAAATATAAATAAATATAAAAAAAACATGTAAATACATATTTTTCAAGCACAATTTAGAAATTCATTTAAAATACACAGTAAGTAGATGCGCACCAATTAAAAAACGTTTTAAGTAGGGTACTGTTATTTTAGTTTGGAGGTTTGGGGCGTATGATAGTCATAAGGGACATTCTAATTTGAGAATGACGCCACCTAAAATGTGTCCCGATTGGAGCGCTTAGACGCTATAATCAAACGCAAACCATAATCACAGATAAATTAAAAGCATGCTATTTATGGCGCTATTTTTGTTCATTTTTTCATTTTATAATTTTGTTTACATATTGATTTTCCAAAAATAAATTGTTTTTAAACGGTTTTTATAATGACCACCAATTTCATTCACTAGTACTTAAACTGCCAAAATTGTCGGAAACACACTTTCTGACAACAAAGTTTATGACAAAACATTGATAATTTTAGCACAAATTTCACAAAAACATTAAAAATTAAAAAATAGTATAAATCTTTTCGCATAAATAAACATGGTTGTATCTTTTTTTATGATTTGCTATATCTGATTTGTATTTTAGATATTCATAATTGAAATTAATTTTTTTTTAGCCTCGTTATTAAAAGGATTGAAACATGCAAATATCGTATTGTTGCATGATATTATTCATGAAAAAGATATGCTCACATTTGTTTTTGAATACATGGTAAGTGTTTTAACGCTTTTTTTCTATTTCCAGTGGTTTTTTTATTAAAAACAATCGAAAGCTTAACGCATGGCACGAAAGCTTAACGCTTACTCAGTAGTGACAAGCGACTACGCGTTTACCCCGCAGCGTCAAGTAACAGTAACACCACGGTGTAAACGTGCGCGCAACGCGTTCTCCACCTATCACTCGGGTGTGAACCAGCCCTAAGGGCCTTTTATATGAACTTGGATATAAATGCAATAGCGTAGTTTTTTCATGTGTTTTAACCCTTTGTGCTGTTAAAGGGTAAAAAAACACGTTCTAAACGCAGGGGGAAAGCGTCCGGACGGCAGACTTCAAAACATTGGGTCCTGGTAGTTTTGTCCGTGATAGGCAGAAACCGTAGAGAACGTTATTTTAAATAATAATAATAATAATAATAATTTACAAAAATTAATAGTTATTATATTTATTATTTATTATTATTTATATTTATTTAAATAAAACATTAAATAAATTATTTAATTTATTTTTGATTTATACAATGAATAACTATTTAAAACAGCCAATAAAATTTATATTAAAATTTCATTTAGCACAGTGATTTGAGTAAGTATTTGGAGAACAAACCTAATGGAATACACCCTAAAAATGTGAAGTTATTTCTTTTCCAGCTTTTACGTGGCTTAGCCTATTGCCACGACCGAAAAATTTTACACAGGTATGTTTCTTTTTTAATTGATTTCGTAAAATTAAAGTAAAATGGTTATTTTTAGAATTTTAAAAATTGAAATACTTTTGTTTGTGTCTCTTGTTGCCATTAATGCAGAAAAAAGTAAGATTTTAGTGATTTGTAAATTTTTAGTGCGTAATTTTCATGAAAAATTAGAAAAAAAGATCAAAATTTATCTTTTGTATAAGTGTATTATTATTCAATAACTGTTTCTACAGCCACAGCGCTTTTATATTTGGTCAGATATATTGTCAGTAAAAAAATGATGCGTACTGGAAATTAGTTTTAGCAAGCATATCTCGCCAACAAAAAAATGGAGTAGAAAAAACAATAGTGCGATAATTTTATGAGTATACTTTTAATTTTAATTGATTTAATATGGGGTAATTATCGTAAATCGTATACATCAAACATTCTGTCAAACATACTATACCCTTTCTTTAATTTTTTTTTCATCCTAATAAATTAATTTCCAGTACGCATCATTTTTTACTGACT
This sequence comes from Microlaimidae sp. YZB2_3, assembly GCA_030248175.1. Taxonomy (NCBI): domain Eukaryota; kingdom Metazoa; phylum Nematoda; class Chromadorea; order Desmodorida; family Microlaimidae; species Microlaimidae sp. YZB2_3. Next base: position 5,270 of record JASAMX010008969.1, on the reverse strand, counting down.
ATATATCTGACCAAATATGAAAGCGCTGTGGCTGTAGAAACAGTTATTGAATAATAATACACTTATACAAAAGATAATTTTTAGTATTTTTTTCTAATTTTTCATGAAAATTACGCACTAAAAATTTACAAATCACTAAAATCTTACTTTTTTCTGGCTAATTGGGCAAGAAAACACACAACAAAAGTATTTCAATTTTTGAAATTCTAAAAATAACCATTTTACTTTTAATTTTACGAAATCGAATTCAAAGAGAACATACCTGTGTAAAATTTTTCGGTCGTGGCAATAGGCTAAGCACCATGGAAGCTTGGAAAAGAAATACCTTCACATTTTAGGGTGTATTCCATTAGGTTTGTTCTCCAAATACTTACTCAAATCACTGTGCTAAATGAAATTTTAATATAAATTTTATTGGTTGTTTTAAATAGTTATTCATTGTATAAATCAAAAATAAAATAAATAATTTATTTAATGTTTTATTTAAATATAATAACTATTAATTTTTGTATATTATTATTATTATTATTACTATTATTATTTAAAATAACGTTCTCTACGGTTTCTGCCTATCACGGACAAAACTACCAGGACCCACTGTTTTGAAGTCTGCATTACGAACGCTTCCCCCTGCGTTTAGAACGTGTTTTTTTACCCTTTAACAGCACAAAGGGTTAAAACACATGAAAAAACTACGCTATTGCATTTATATCCAAGTTCATATAAACGGCCCTTAGGGCTGGTTCACACCCGAGTGATAGGTGGAGAACGCGTTGCGCGCACGTTTACACCGTGGTGTTACTGTTACTTGACGCTGCGGGGTAAAACGCGTAGTCGCTTGTCACTACTGGTAACGTTTAACTTTCGTGCCGTGCGTTAAGCTTTCGATTGTTTTTAATAAAAAAACCGCTTGAAATGAGGGAGAAAAGCGTTAAAACACTTACCATGTATTCAAAAACAAATGTGAGCATATCTTTTTCATGAATAATATCATGCAACAATACGATATTTGCATGTTTCAATCCTTTTAATAACGAGGCTAAAAAAAAATTAATTTTGTCAATTATGAATATCTAAAATACAAATCAGATATAGCAGAACGTAAAAAAAGATACAACCATGTTTATTTATGCGAAAAGATTTATACTATTTTTAATTTTTAATGTTTTTGTGAAATTTGTGCTAAAATTATCAATGTTTTGTCATAAACTTTGTTGTCAGAAAGTGTGTTTCCGACAATTTTGGCAGTTTAAGTACTAGTGAATGAAATTGGTGGTCATTATAAAAACCGTTTAAAAACAATTTATTTTTGGAAAATCAATATGTAAACAAAATTATAAAATGCAAAAATGAACAAAAATAGCGCCATAAATAGCATGCTTTTAATTTATGTGTGATTATGGTTTTCGTTTGATTATAGCGTCTAAGCGCTCCAATCGCTCCAATTAGGACACCTTTTAGGTGGCGTCATTCTCAAATTAGAATGTCCCTTATGACTATCATACGCCCCAAACCTCCAAACTAAAATAACAGTACCCTACTTAAAACGTTTTTTAATTAATTCACATCTACTTACTGTGTATTTTAAATGAATTTCTAAATTGTGCTTGAAAAATATGTATTTACATGTTTTTTTTATATTTATTTATATTTATATTTTTTTAATTTTTATACAACTATATAGTAGGATTATTATTCACACATTTTACATAATGCATTTATGTCTTCTTAAAATAAACATTCTGCTCAAATGTGCACGTTTGAAATTCATAAGACGTTAAATGTAAAGTACGTTGAGAATAAAAATTTTTTTATTTTTTATGTGATAAGCGCAAGAAAAATATTGTTTTTAACGCTTAGCAGTTCCAGTCGGTTGAATGTTATCTTTTAAAAGTCGAACCCCCGCTCATTTGCAATATTTGAAAATGTATGAAATCTAATTAAAGAGTATTTAGCATTCAGAGCTTATTATCTCGAGTACCCGCTAACTCAATTTCACTTAGTTTCTGTCGAAACCACTTAGCTTTTTGCATACCAATTTCTCCGCGCACGTGAGAAATGTAATATTAAAACGCGCCACTACTAATTTTTGAGTTTGTTTTGGCAACCTAATGTATATTAAAAGAAAAAATGACTTTTTAAAACAACAAGACACAAACACTCAAAGAAATAAAATTGATATTAAATGGGGTATGAACTACCTTCTCGAATTGCAGTAAAAGGAACACCTTCTTCGGCTTGCAATTTGATTTCTTTGAGTGCCACAAGACAACCGTCCACACTAGAATTCAATATCTTTTGAACAGCGTTTGTGTAAGACAGTCGCAAAAATGTTTTTTTAAAAAAACATTCTCAAAACAATCAACACAAAAGTTTAAAAATTGTCATTAAAAGGACATATCTTTGAGGCTTATTAAAATTGATTTAAAAAAATAAAAGATTACATAGGAAATGGTACACAGAGAAAACTTTTTGGTATATATATATATATATATAACCCAGAGCAAATAAAAAACTTAAAGATGTATGTGTATTGTATAAAATTATAATTTTAAAAAGTGTATTCGAATCGAATGCTTCTTTCACGAAAAATTGTTTATAATTTCAAATTAATAAACGCATATTTATCTTTTGTATTTTAATTAAAAATAATTTTATTACAATTAAATCTAAAAATTACAAATTTGTAAAATCCGAAAATTCCACATTCACTTACGTATTTTTTAATTCAAAAAAATAATTAACCTACACAATTTTTCGTGTAGGGGTGGCTGCTTACTATGGAGATTTTTCGCACAAAAAATATTCAGTTTTAACAAATTTATTTTTTTCATATTGTAATACATTAAAAAACTGTTTTTAAGGAAATTCTTTGTAAAAGGACACAGTTGTGAAAATTTTCTATACCCACACCATCCCATACAAAGTAAAGGAGTAACTATAATATAACAGAAACATATTTTGGTAAAAATTGAATAAATTGTTTTTACATATTACAAAACTTACATATTTTGACATTTATATACGGTAGCATAGCTGCCTTCACCTAATTTGTCCAACCTTTTGTACATTGTACTTCTAGGGAGCAGACACTCCTAAAACCAATAAACATAAATGATTCAATTGTCAGATTTTGTATACAAAAGCCCTCTGTACAGCTATGTTTAAAATATTTTGTGTGCATTATTTGGTTTTAAAAATAAAAGCTTAAAAAGCAAAAATTAAAAGTTAAGCGTTTTTTTAATAATGTTTTTATTTTTAGCTGCACAATTTTGGAATAAAACAAAACTTTGTGAATCAAAGCGGCAAAAATGATCAAATTCAGAGATTTAAAATCATTAAATGATTTTTATTATAATCATTTATTATTAAAAATTAAAATCGAATCAAATTTATCATTAAATCTGCTTTTGACATTGTGGAAACAAATGTACTAAGTCTTAAAACTCCCTTATATCTCAAACTTTTACAATACCTTGACAAAAAAAGGTCGATTTTTGTACCCAGATTTCAACAAGTGGTAAAATAACTCAGTAAGTTTAAATTTCATACATTTAGAAATACTTTATTTCTTTTTAGTATCTGTATCTAAAATAAGCGCAATTAAAAATGCGCCACAATATGTATCATTAATGGTTGAATTATGGCTGACCCCCGTATAAATTAGCATTTGTTTTGGCTTGAAGTACCAGTCGCAAGTTTAAGTAATTTATATTTTCAGGCGCAAAGGAACGTCAGGCGCGTCAGGCGCGTCAGGAACGAACATAAGCCTACGCGTTCCTAAGCCTAAGCGAAGCTTAAAAAACAGCCTAAACCTTATCAAACAAGTGCGCGGAGAAAGTTAAGGTTATTTTTAGCAACTTCGTTTAGGCTTAGGAACGCGTAGGCTAAAGCTCGTTCCTGATGCGCCTGAATATTCCTGTGCGCCTGGTGCGCCTGAAAATATAAATCACCCAAGTTTTTTAGCTCCCCCCAAATCGTGAATAAGTTAATGCTTGGTTATATTGACGCTGTATAGAAACTGCTCATTTTTCATAATTTGTAAACAAATCAGGCATGCAGCCTAATGTTTACCATAATTTTACGGTGATGTACGGTTATATAGTAAATAACTATCGTCCTGAATGCCGAATATACTTAAATTTTAACTGCAAAAATGAGCGGTTTAACTGCGAAATAATTTTTAAAAAAAATTTACATTTGTGTGATAACTTCCTCTCGGCACGTAGAAACATGATAACGCTCTTCGCATAGTTGGAAAATGGTTGACGTTATTTTAAAACTACAGTATTTTTAAATGTAAGTAAATACTTTTTGATTTTATTTGATTTTAAAACTCTGAGTTTTAAAACCCTGCGCTATGATCTTATTATTTTACTTTGTTATTAGTAATGCATAAATGTCAAGCTATGTCATAAAATTATTACGGATAAGTGTCATTCCTGCTCAGCAATTAAACAAATGTATTGAGCATTGTGGGGTGTTTTAAGTTTGGCGAGTAGAGTTTTTTTCATTATGTTCATTTGCAGAAACGCAATGAAATAAATTTTTAAAAAAGTCGGTTATACATATATATATATATACTATATACACCTACATATATGTGTACTATATACAACTACACATATGTATGCAAAAATATCATACATATTTTCAAAATTTTATTCTGACCAGTTTATTTTAGTCTAAATATAAGTGATTTTTTGGATTGGATGAATGAATAATGAATGAATAAATGATTAAAAATTTTCGCAGTATTCAATCACAAGACTAGTCTTAAATGAATTCTTTAAAATGGCTTAAATTTTACATAATTAATTTTAATTAATTGGAGAAAAAAAACTGGAGTAAAACTAATTAATTTATAGAATTTTAAAAATTCGAGTAAAAGTAAAAGCGTCATTTTAGGCCTTCTGTGGCTGCGTTCAACGATTTCGTTTTATGTTCAGTTTATAATCAAAAAGTGCTCCAAAATGAGAAATTTATATATATAACAAAATATTGTAATAAAATAATTAAACCTACACGGCATTTGGAAACGAATTAAGTGCATTAAAACCAATTTTCTTCTTGTAAAGCACACAAATAGAACACAATTCAAATTAAAAATGTATATATATTGGTCAATTTGAGTTTTTAAAACACACCAATATAAGATAACTTAACGCAACATAAGAGCGTCACTGTTAGCGCTTTTATAAAAATTGACACTTCATGATAAATGGGGAGGATGTGCCCCTGCACCAATATCTTTATTTACTACACCGTCT
>JASAMX010008966.1:0-11439 GCA_030248175.1 Microlaimidae sp. YZB2_3 | reverse complement strand
TAGGTATTTAAATAGAAATTTTGATAAAAATTATTTTTGAGGTTTTATTTTAAAAACAATTTGTTAATTTAGTTTAAGGTTTTCATCATTAATTTTTTTAATAAAAGTAAGCATATATAACCCAAAAATGGTGAAAAACTAAATTTAAAACAAAAAAAAATGCTGCGAATTCGGATTTTTGCGATTTTAATACTGAAAACTCGCTCTTTTTTTCTATTTTATTTATAAGCACACTGTTGTTTGTTTTTTTAAATTAATTTTTAACGCAATTATTAACACAGTGTCAGTGTTTTGCAGTGCATAGGGGAACTTTTCTGTCACTTTTGCGTGAAATTCACTGCACAAAAATTGGTATTAACAACAAGAAAAATTTCTGCATAAGAAATTAGTGGTATATGCACAAAAAGTCGCGTGCGTTACAAATGTTGCGTTTTTTCTTGCACAATTTTATTCAAAAACTTAAGGTATAATTGGATGTTGTCTTATGCCATATGTTTTCAATAAATCTTGAGAAATTACAAAAAGTAGTGCAAAATTACAAAAACAGTTTCATTGCAAAAGTTCACGTGACATTGATTTTGTGATTTTTTGCTAAAAAAATAAGTTATCTGATTAAAATTACTAAAGCTAACAATTTGAAACAAGCAAGAAAGCAAACATAGTCGCTTGTACTGGCAATAACTTAATTATTTTACTTTTTACTATTTAAAAAGTATTTTTTTTATTTTAAAAAAAGAGGTAATGAAGCCTTAAACATGTTCTAACAATTTAAAATAAAAACATGCGTTTTAACCCCTCCTGTATGTTTAGACCGTAAAATTTTGAATAGAGCATGTAAGTAAAAATTACTAAATAAGATGTTTCTTCAAAATAATATTCTTGAAGACTGGCATTTTTTAGATTTAAAGTTATATTTCTACAATTATCAACATATTTGATTTATTGTAATATAAAAAAATTTCGCTATTGTCAAATAATTTTTTTTATATGGGCATCCAATTTTGATTTAACTAGAAATAGAAACAACAAACAAGTTTTTTAAAAACATTGCAAATTGCCATGTACATGTTTTTGCGAAATTAGGAGTAATTCTTATAAATAAGTTTTAATTTTGAACAGTTTTTTAAAACAGTTTGAAAAGTTTACCAAGTATTTTTTGAAAAAATTACAAAAAAGGTTAAGAGAGCAGAAAGAACAACAGATCAACTCAAAGCTTCAATAATATCACAAAAATATATAGGGTAATGCATTTAATTTAGGTACTTTTCTAAATTTGGCATTTTTGATTTTGTACTATATCTTTGGTAATCCTGGACGGAATACGACGTTTGATAGCTCAAATGAGAGCTAATTAGCTAATATGCAGATGACTGTCGTAAGCTTTTTATTTGTTATCATGGGTGGCGCGGGAGCGCCAACCATTATTAGAGAACGTGGGTAAATTTTGAAATTCAGTACCTTCTTCTTCTTCTTCTCTCTTAATTTTGTTTGCGAAAAGTCATGTACAAATAAATCAGACTTAGTAAAAATTACTAGGTTGTTTGTAAACTTTTACGAAAAACACTATTGTTTATGTTGTTGGTTCAGTTACGTATTGCTGTGTATTTTACAAAAAATAGGCGGAGATTTGTAAAGAAAATTTACAAGCGTCTTTATGAAATAAGCCCCTGGTCACAAATTAAATAAGTAAGACCACTATAACATAGTAAGTATTAGTTTAATTATTTTGTGACGTGGAACGTCCCTTCCTGGAGTGATGACTCACAACTAATGGCGAGTATAAGAGACGGCGTACAGTAAATCAAAAACCAGCCCGTCTGGTGCAGTGGTAACGCGCCGGACTAAAAAGAACAGGCCTGAAATTCAAGGAAAATAAAGCCGGATTAGCGGTTCCAGTACAGATTATGGATTTCTTGGTCAAGAAACAACGTCATCTTATCTTGCCTACAGTTTTAAATTATATGCACTGTAAAAAATTCTAAACAAAATTTTTTAACCCGCTGTATACATTGTATATTACATTTTAAAAAATTACTTTAAAACCACCTTACAATTTAATACATTTTGTGTTTAGAATTTTTTTCATTTTAAACATTACAGAAAAAAGTCAGAATAAATTTAAATGTGACAAAAAATTACCTATTATATTTATTGATAACGCAATTTTAACAATTTTAAAATTGCGTTATAAATAAATAAAAAAAGTAATTTTTTTGTCACGTTTTAAATTTAGGCTAATTTTTTTTTGTAATGTTTAAAATGAAAAAATTCTAAACACGAAAATGTATTAATTCATTGGTTTTTGATTGTGATGGTGGTTTTAAAGTAATTTTTTAAAATATAATATACAATGTATACAGCGGGTTAAAAAATTTTGTTTAACCAGCGATTTTTTATTCCGCGGAAGAAATCCGAAACTGATTAGGGTCAGCGAAGTCGGTCCTTTCATACCTATTAATAACGAAATATATACTTTATAAAAAGTAAAATTTAGAAGTTACTTTATTAAAACTAAAAGCCTCCAGAAATTTACGGCGTTACTGATCTTCGTCAGGAAGAAATGAAACAGCGCGCCAATCAGAAAAAATAAAAAGTTACCATTCGTTATTGTTAACCATACATAGTTTCGTCGATGTTTTTTTGACGTGATATTTTCTTAAAAAATAAGTGATTATATAGTTAAGTACCCCGTTAAGTTCACCCTGATGGAATTTATGTTTAATTTTAAACTTACTTAAAATTTATTGCTTTTATTTTGATTTTTCGCCTTCAGTTCGCTTAGAACATCAATGGATACACATTAATGTATCTTTATTTAACTTTTCACATAAGCATATAAAAAAATGTACTTAGTAGAATTTTTTACAGTGCATATAATTTTTGGACAGATTAAGGAACTGCTTTTGTACCTAACATAACGGCATATATAAAAAACTTACTGCTCTTTTTATCACCATTCTTTAATAAAACTTGGGGAACTGTGATCGCAATAATTATCACCACAATTGCTGGTATAATAATTAAAATTAAACAGAGCCACTTTTTTCGGCTAATACGTTTTTTATTGACGTTTTCTAAGTCATTCCTTATTTCCTAAAGTAATGAAAGGTATAGGGCTGCCACAATTTAAACTTATAACAATTTAGTACAAAATGTGTCTGACATTTACGTGTTAAATACATGCAGAAATTTGTGAGTTTTTCGACAATTTTGTACGTGAGAGATTGCTCAATGGGTATAACGATTTAAGTTAAAAATTATGCACTGAGACAAAGCGGCTACTTTCTACTTTAATTTGATACCTTTATCGTTAAGATTGGTGCAGTATTTGTTGAAAAATTACGTTTCTCGTACAAAAAACCTTTGATTTTTTTGCTAAAAACACGAAGTGAAAACAAAAAGTTTGGGCAAACTTGATAAAATCATTGCCGTCGTTTGGTGTTTTTAACGAAAAAATCGCGGGTTTTTTGTACTTAAACGCAATATTTCAAATCAAATCAACAACATCAAATCTGCGACTTAATTGCCGCCAATATGAATCACAATTGTAACTAATTATCAATGAACATAGCTATCTGATATGACTTTAAAGGCTCAAAAAGAGCGCTTATTTAAGTCAGTTCCAAAACTCTTCTTGAATGCATCCAAAGAATCGACAGTTACTTGAGATGGGAGTAGATTGTTCCAAGGTGTAACAACCCTATTTGCAAAAGAAAATTTCCTTGCATTAATTCGGCAGTCTTCCATTGCCAATTTAAATGGATGACCACGGGTGGGCTGCAGGTTAAACTTAAAAAAATCATTGGTTTGCAAATTGTTTAAGCAATGTATAATTTTAAAGCACTCATATAAATCAATTTTGTCTCTTCAATCTTTTAATCTTTCTAAACCTAGGTAATTCAGTCTATGTTCATAACCAACAGGTAACAACTTGCATTTATAAAACAAACGCCTAGTGAAATTTTGTTGCACTTTTTCCAAAATGTTTATATCCTTTTGTAAATAAGGGTTCCAAACTGCACTAGCATACTCCAGAATTGGTCTAACATAGGACTTATATGCTCTGAGAAAATTATTTCTAGAGTTTGAGTTGAATGTTCTAAAAATTAGTGATGTCACTCTCATAGCTTTTTTTGCTGTGAGCCAGTGTTTAGAGAATTTCAGATCATGGGATATATAAACACCTAGGTCACGCACCAATTCTGTAGTTGCAAGTACATTATTACCAGAGCTATATTTACAAGATTGCAACTCTTTGCTATGATTTCGAATATGAAGAACTTCACATTTGTGATTAGATAACTGCAGTTGCCAGTCTTGTGACCAGCTGTGTATTCTATCTAAATCTTGCTGAAGTCTCAAGGTTTGAATGTGGTAATCTTTAGATGAAGATTTTACAAACAACTTTATATAATATGCAAAGATTCTAATTTGTTAGAACTTAACACATTCAACAATATCATTAATATATACCAAGAACAAAAATGGACCTAAAACAGAACCCTGAGGAACTGAACTTCTTACAGGACATGATAAGGATACTGAGTTATTAATAACAACTTTAATTTCTACTTCGTTCAGTTACGTACTAGTAGCAGCTACGGCAAAATAAGCCAAAGTTATTGTAAAATACACGTGAGACAAGACTATTGTGAGTTGTGACTCATTCTTTAGTAAAAACAAGTATTATTTAAACTTAAAATGAGTCATACACAGTGACATATATTTTATACGCATTGTGGCTTATTTACCAATCTTATTCACGACGGGCACATCATTATTAAATATAAAAAATTTTTGTTAATTTTTAAGAACCGAAATTGTTAATGTTTCGCACGGATTATATTAATCCTACGGTTCCACAGCACATGATTACCAATTTTTGAATACATTCAGTTTGTCACCAAAAATAAATAATAAGGCGAAAATTTTGCAACAAATAAATTAAGTCAGCGTATCTGTTATAAAAAAATAGTCTATTAAACAGTATTTTTATCGTTATGGCACATTCGCCACTTTTAGATTTACGCGAGATTTAAATGGAAAAGAGAGTAAGCCGTTGTGCGAATGGAATACTGACTAGTTATTTTGGCGTTGGCTATTAAGGGCCATTTAAAAGAAAGCTCTTGAATTCACGTCTTAATCTTAAATTTAATAAAACTTTTGTTTTTTTATTAAATTTTAATCGCATAGCGCTAATTGTTTATATCAGAATTAAAATACCATTACAGACTTGTGCATGGTCTGGAAATATCCCCCGCTATGTTAGTGGCTGTGCGCGCCTTACGTTTTACTACACCCGACCCAAAAATTAATACGTACTTAAAAAAAATTATTGCGTCGTTTTGACCCATTTTCGCGAAATTTTTGCCATTTTTAGCCCATTTTAAGACATTTTAAACCTATTTTTTAAACCATATTTTGCTTTGGCAACCGAACCCCACCTGTTTTCAGCGTTAATATGGAAATTAAATACAAGGTACTGAAATTGCATTGAGTTGGAAAGCGAAGTAAAAGTTAGTTATACCTCATGTCAAACATTAACCAAATTGGTTGTTAAAAAAGTTTTCATTGACCCTGTGTAAAAAGGCTGAGTTCAAGCCTGGACAGTTAGATTGACGCTTTTTTTAATTTTTGGAGGTATCGAATTGATCAAGTAACTTTATTATAAGTCTAATTAGTTCTTGAGGAGGTATTGAATTCATCAGTGACTTTACTATTAGTGTAACCCTGTAAAACATTAACGAAAAGGGTTGTTAAAAATACCGCTGCTGTTTATTGCCTGTGCTGAATTGGAAGCGTGCATAGATGAGAAAGCGACATTTTGAAGATATTAGCTTATAAAAATTCATAAAAAAATCTAGACATCTATGCATACGGCCTCTGGTAAAAAGGATTATAAATAGTCCCCTTACTTCGAAACCCACCCGCTTAATAAAATATATTCTTGCGAAATTTGATTTTTATAGTTGATGTTTGTTGAGATTGTTGTGATGTCTGGAGATGTTTGTTGCTGGTTTGTTGCTATTGGCTTGCGTGTTGGTGTGTTTGTGTTGAGTATTGTGTGTTTAGAGTTTTAAGATGATGTCCGCTACTGCTTCCCCTCTACGATCTTCTATGGGAGAAAACCATAGAGGGGAGTGAGCGTTTATGTCGCCTGTGATGATTGTGTTGTCTTGCTGAGTGAGTTGGTGTATGATATGAGTTGTGTCTGCTATTTGGTTGTTTTCTGTTGTTGCTGATTGAGTGTCCCTTGGAGGGATGTAGATGTTTGCAATGTCTATGTGTTGCTTTTGTGTTTTGTGTATGCGTGTTATGAGTAGCTCTGCAGTGTTGTGTGTTTGTTGTGGAGTTTGAGTAGAATTGAGTTGGGAGAAGACAATGTCTTTGTGTATGTATGTGAGTAGTCCCCCCCGGTTTTGCCTTGTCTGTCTTGTCTGCATGCGGTGTAGTCTTGTAGTTTTGGTGTATTTGTTTGCGATGCTTTGAGTTTTGTTTCTTGTACTGTTATGATGTCTGCTTGAGTTTTGTTGGCGAGCATTTGTAGCTCTGTGATGCTTGTGTTAATGCCGTTAATGTTTATTTGTAGTATTTTTAGTTTTGATTTGGAGTGTTGTGCATTAGAATTGTTATGTGTTTGTTGTGTTGTGGTGTTGGTTGTGTGTGCTTGTTGATTGTTATTTGTGTTGTGTTGTTGTGTTTTGGTGTTTGTTTGTTGTTTTGTTTTAATGATTGCAGTTTTTTGTGTTTGGTGTAAAGTGTGTAATTGGCAAGACCATGTTGGTTGTTGTTTGTATTGTTTAGGTGTGGTTTGCCCGCATTTTGCATGAACCCAGTGTGGTGTGTGTTTGTTTTTGCATTGTATTAGTGTTTGTTTGTTAGTAATGTTTGTATTGCAAATTTTACATGTGCCGTATGTTATTGTGACCCTGGGACCAGGGTTTGTTTCGACGTCCCCCGCGCGCAGTATTTGAAGCTCCAGCCAGAGCGCGGGTTTCGGATTGGAGCTTGGCAAAAAGGTGCCAGAGTTGACTGGATTTCTGTGTGGTCCAGATTTGAAGGCGATGCATTGATAGATGTTGTTTCGCTTCGCTTTGCATTCCCACCTCGTGCAGGCCTAGATACTGGGAACAAATTTGAAATCTCGCACCCGGGGTCGACCCCCCCTAAAAAGCCAGGGGGGGGGGTCCGGACCCCCCCCCCCAAAATTTTGGCCTTCCACCCGGGGGTTGACCCCTCCCTAGCGGACCCGACCAAAAACACCTATGATGGTAACGGCACAATAAAAAAGTTTTATAAGCGAATAGAATTTAATTTAATGGTTCCCCGTTTTAATTTTCACCCACTACCGGGACGCTGGTTTGGGAAATAGGACGGTTAGACTTGGCTGCATTGGCAGTTATCTTTTGATGCAGAAGGTCTTAAATTTGGGCGGCCATCTTAAATATAATAACCACTTAATAATATACACCTGCACTACAACTTGATTAAAATCTGATCAAAACAATTGAGACAAAAAAATTTAAAATAAGCATATCTCGCTAACAGAATGGTTGATTTAGAGGATAATTTTATCAAAGAGCAGTTAACGTAGCAACTAGCAATTCTAACTTTTGTATAAATTAGCTGACCGTACCGTTAGCGAGATATGCTCAACTAAAAACTTTTTAAAAATCTGCCACCACTTCATTTTTAAACAGACTTTAGTTTGAGGAAAGGGATTAAAATCAAAAAATGACTTCCCTACTGTTGCCGTTCTCTTAGGTGACTTTTTTCATAAAACTTTAAAAACGCTTAAAAGTATGCGTATTTTTGCTTTACAATTAAAGACTCAAAAATTGAAGCTTGATGGTCATCGGACCTGACGACTTGATGGCATCCGTCCTTTGAATAGGAATGTCTTTTAGAGGCGACCATTTTAAAAAATAAACTCGGGATTTGCTTTTTTTATTTTTTGATTTTTTTAACATCTGCGATGGCGGATTTTCGGTTTCCAGAATTTCCCCCCTATAGTTTTGCATTTTATCCCAAAAATTGTGCACTGCACCCCCCTTCCCCCGCGGCGATTTTAACGCAAGGAAGCATTTCCAAAACGGGGAGGGGGAGGAGGACGGAAAAACAATTTTTTTAAACCTGGAATGTATGTATATACAAAAAAAGACACGAAAAATAGAAAAAAAGGTTTTAAAAAAGCAAAACTTAAATAAAAATAGGTCGTAAATAGCTTAAACTTCGTTAAAATATGTTAGAAACTGCAAAATAGGCCAAAAATGGTGCTTATTTTTTTTAGTATTTTTCCCATCTCTGATTTTACATATATATTTTTATTTTAAAAAAAATAGGTTATAAAAATCACTAAAGAAAAATAGGTTATAAAGATCACTAAGTTTCACTAAGCAAAAACATTTTTATTATATTCTTAATGTCAAAAACCCGATTTCATAATAAAAAAGTATTATTGAACTAGAGCTGTGCACGGTTTGGAATTGCCCCCCCCCCGCGGCCCCCCCCCCCAAGAGAACGCCTATAGTTTATGGCGCCATCTTGATCTTTTTTTTTTTGCGTTTTTGCCTTTTTTCGCTTTTCTTTTCGCCTGTTTTTTTCCTGGAATTGCCCCCCCCCCCGCCAAAAAAATGAAAAGTACCGTATTATGCGCCTCTCGCGATTTTTTGCGTTTTTGCCTATTTCTGTATTTTAAGCCATTTTAGACCTATTTTTACCTTATTTTCGCTTTTTTGTCCCTTTTTTTCTTTCCTTTTTTATTTAGACATTCTAGACCTTTTCTTTTTTTCTTTTTTTCCCTTCTTGCTTGCCCCCCGTTTTATTGCCACCCCCCGTTTCAAAAAAGTTGCCCCACGTGCCCCCCATTTTGGAATTGCCCCCCCGTTTTACCCCGGGGGGCAGTGCACAGGTCTGCACATGAATACAAAAATAGTAATAAAATAAGAGCTAACGCGCCAAGAACGACAAACAGAAAGTATTAGGGGCTTCAGTTTAGGCATCAAAAATACTTGATAATTAGAAATAACAAGCAACTAATAAAAGCTAAGCATGAACATAGAATAGGCCTGTGCAATAAAAAATAAGCAACCAGTTGCACAAAAATTAGTGAACGAGAAAAAAAAGCAGAAAGTAAAATAAATTTCATCATTGAGTATTACAAAACCAAGCCAAATGTGCACAAGAAATGCCATAAAAATACACTACAGTGTCCAAATAATCCAAGCTTCTTATAACCTAAAATATTCTAAACTTTGCAATATATATTTCCAAACTGACAATAAGGGTAGCTGACATTGATAAAATAAAGTAAAATTTACTGTAAATTTCGTTAACAATGCTTTTCTGGTGATAAGTGAAATAGTACAGTAAATATGCAGTAGAAATGGAAAAGCATTAGGTTACAGTGGGATAAGGCAAAAAAAGCTTTTCTAGTGATAAAAAAGATTAAAATTGATATAAAATTGAGGTGGCAGTTATTACATTACCAAAATTGATGTTTATGTGCCTTTTATAGAAAAATTGATATTGAAGATTACAGTGCTAAGTCCTAAATAAATGAATTTTGTTGAAGCTAAGTCCAGTTGTTTCTGCTAAGTCCATAGATATGGTGTGCCAAATTATGCTAAGTCCATTAGCGGCTTATATCTTATTAGCTAGTGTGATTACAGCTTAGAAATTTTGTGTACATAAAGTAATGCCAATGGGCAACAAATGCTGTAAATATCAGTTTTCTAAATTAAGGATAAGATTTTTTTATTAATGGTTCAAACTTTAAATCGATTTTTCTCGAAACTACAAATTTGGACTAAGCAGGTTCTTGCATGTTTTTTAAATGAAAAAAATATGGAGATTTTATTGGGAGGGAGGGGGCAATTCCAGTGAAAAAATACAGGTCGAAAATGATTTAAATGCGTAAAAATAGGCTAAAAACTGCAAAAATTTCGTAAAAATAGATCAAGAATGGCGCCATAAATTTTTTAGTGCGTTTTCTTTCTTTTTTTTTGAGATGGGGGGGCACAGCAACTAATAAACTAGGGGGGAGGGGCAATTCCAAACCGTGCACAGCTCTAGTTCAATAATACTTTTTTATTATGAAATCGGGTTTTTGACATTAAGAATATAATAAAAATGTTTTTGCTTAGTGAAACTTAGTGATTTTAATAACCTATTTTTCTTTAGTGATTTTTATAACCTATTTTTTTTAAAATAAAAAAATATATATGTAAAATCAGAGATGGGAAAAATACTAAAAAAAATAAGCACCATTTTTGGCCTATTTTGCAGTTTCTAACCTATTTTAACGAAGTTTAAGCTATTTACGACCTATTTTTATTTAAGTTTTGCTTTTTTAAAACCTTTTTTTTTCTATTTTTCGTGTCTTTTTTTGTATATACATACATTCCAGGTTTAAAAAAATTGTTTTTCCGTCCTCCTCCCCCTCCCCGTTTTGGAAATTCTTCCTTGCGTTAAAATCGCCGCGGGGGAAGGGGGGTGCAGTGCACAATTTTTGGGGTAAAATGCAAAACTATAGGGGGGAAATTCTGGAAACCGAAAATCCGCCATCGCAGATGTTAAAAAAATAAAAAAATAAAAAAAAGCAAATCCCGAGTTTATTTTTTAAAATGGTCGCCTCTAAAAGACATTCCTATTCAAAGGACGGATGCCATCAAGTCGTCAGGTCCGATGACCATCAAGCTTCAATTTTTGAGTCTTTAATTGTAAAGCAAAAATACGCATACTTTTAAGCGTTTTTAAAGTTTTATGAAAAAAGTCACCTAAGAGAACGGCAACAGTAGGGAAGTCATTTTTTGATTTTAATCCCTTTCCTCAAACTAAAGTCTGTTTAAAAATGAAGTGGTGGCAGATTTTTAAAAAGTTTTTAGTTGAGCATATCTCGCTAACGGTACGGTCAGCTAATTTATACAAAAGTTGTAGAATTGCTAGTTGCTACGTTAACTGCTCTTTGATAAAATTATCCTCTAAATCAACCATTCTGTTAGCGAGATATGCTTATTTTAAATTTTTTTGTCTCAATTGTTTTGATCAGATTTTAATCAAGTTGTAGTGCAGGTGTATATTATTAAGTGGTTATTATATTTAAGATGGCCGCCCAAATTTAAGACCTTCTGCATCAAAAGATAACTGCCAATGCAGCCAAGTCTAACCGTCCTATTTCCCAAACCAGCGTCCGGGTAGTGGGTGAAAATTAAAACGGGGAACCATTAAATTAAATTCTATTCGCTTATAAAACTTTTTTATAGTGCCGTTACCATCATAGGTGTTTTTGGTCGGGTCCGCTAGGGGAGGGG
Source organism: Microlaimidae sp. YZB2_3 (assembly GCA_030248175.1). NCBI lineage: Eukaryota > Metazoa > Nematoda > Chromadorea > Desmodorida > Microlaimidae > Microlaimidae sp. YZB2_3. Next base: position 127 of record JASAMX010008966.1, on the reverse strand, counting down.
TCGACCCCAGGTGGAAGGCCAAAATTTTGGGGGGGGGGGTCCGGACCCCCCCTGGCTTTTTAGGGGGGGTCGACCCCGGGTGCGAGATTTCAAATTTGTTCCCAGTATCTGGGCCTGCACGAGGTGG
>JASAMX010008963.1:0-10762 GCA_030248175.1 Microlaimidae sp. YZB2_3 | reverse complement strand
CAGGTAGCGTCAAATAAAAAAAAACTTAAGTTTTTTGTCAAAAAAAAAAAATATATATATATATATATATATTTATGTCAGCGCACTGACACTAAACAAAAAATTCGGCACATAAACTACAAACTACAAAAAATACCTTTTTTAATCATGTTGTTATTAATCAAAAGATAATGCGAAAGCATTATTATTATTATTATCTTTATTTTTATTATTATTATTTTGCGCAAAAAACATTCACATTGACATTGCAGTTTATTTTTTTAACATTGTGAATAGCCAAACGGTAGTAGTAAATTTGAATAATTAGGATATCTTAATTCTGTTTTAGAACATGGAAATGCGGCTTGGATAATGAAACATGCAATTCTTTTTACTACGACCAGTCTGTATTAACCGAAACTATTGTTACTCAAGTAAGTTATTTTATAACCATATCCCAAATTAAAAAAAACACGTGTTTTTAACTATTTCCCCTTTTTGCTTTTTTGCCACATCTAGATGAACATCATATATTAATCAAGTTGATGCCAGTATATAGCCGATTTCACTTTTATTACAAAATAAAAATTAAAAGAGTAAACCAACAAACAGCTCGGAGGAACTCAAAAAAATAAACGTGTACCAAGCATAATTTTGACTATTTATTTACAGCTTGCATTACATTATTATTGTTAAAACATTTTTTTAAATGAATTTTTCAAAAAAATATATTATACATTTATAAAAAAAACTAATTATACAATATTAAAAAGTTCATTGTTCTGGTTCTGTTCTCTGCTTATGGAAAACAAAAAAAACCCGTTTTGATAAAAAAGAATTGCGCAAAAAAAGGTATTATAAAATATATATAGCAAAAATATGTATATAAGTATGAAAAAGATAAGAAATGAATAAATATTGATTTTTTAAAAAAAATTTAATTGTTAGTACAATTTTATTTTCAGTGGAATTTGGTATGTGGCCAGGAATTTATGATTGCCCATTCTCAATTGGTGTATCAGTTGGGTTTTTTCTTGGGCTCTTTTATTTCCGGATACCTTTCCGACTGGTAAAAAGGAGTTTTTTTAATTTTTGTATTTTTTATATTAAGTTTTCAAACTGTTTCGAAAAAAGTTTACGAGCAAATAAATAATAAATTAAAATGTACAAAGAAAAAAAATTGTTAGTGATATTGTTTATAAATAGCTATTAAAAATAACGACTTTGTGGACAATTCTATAAAATACAAAAAATAGAATGATATTGCAACTTTGGGTGTTGGGCCGTTCTCCTTACGTTGGTTAAATTTAGTGTTGTAAAAAGTAATGATTTATTTTAAATAAAACTAAAAGTAATTTGAAAAAAAAACTATTTAAATAAAGTAAGAGTAAAAGTAATTTATGATTTTTATTTGAAGTAAAGCAAAAGTAAAAGTAACGATGAAAATTTTACTTAAAGGTGCGGTGCGGAGTCTAACTTTTTGTCTTAGATTTTGATGATTTTTATCAAAAACTTTACCCCTGCCCCCAATAGCCCACAAAATTGTTTTCATTCAAATATCTTCACTTGTTTAGGAGATATGACCCCCCAAAAATTGTTTCGAAAATTTTGTACGTGAAAGATAGTTCAACGGGTATAAAAATTTAAGTTTTAAAATATGCAGTCAAAGAAAGCGGCTACTTTCTATTTTAATTTAATACCTTGATTGTTAAGATTGGTGCAGCATTTCTAGAGACATTACGTTTGTCGTTCAAAAAACCTTCGATTTTTCCCTAAAAATACAAAGTGACGGCAAAAATCTTGGGCAAACTTAAAATATATTCACTGCCGTCGTTTGGTTTTTTAACAAAAAAAACCAGGGGTTTTTGTACATCAAAAAAATCTCTCAAAAATGCTGCACCTATCTTAAAAATCAAGGCATCAATTTAAAGTAGAAAGTAGCGGCTTTTTTGAGGGCATATTTTGTAACTTAAATTTTTATACCCATTAAGCAATCTTTCAAATACAGAATTGTCGAAAAAGTCATTTTTGGGGGGTTATATCTCCTGAACTAGTGGAGATATTTTAATGAAAAAGTTTTTGGGCTATTGGGGGCAGGGGTAAGATTTTTACGAAAAATCATCAAAATCAAAGACAAAAAGTTTGACGCCGCACTGCACCTTTCAGTAAAGTAAAAGTAAGTAAGACATATTTTTTACGTAAAAGTCAGAGTAAAAGTATAGTAAAAGTAATTTTGAAACGGAGGTAAACACCGGTTTTTAAAGCTCAGAGTTCCGTTTCAACGAGTTTTGATATTTTTATGAATAGATTTTTATCTTAATAAGTTTTTTTGGTCTAAATAAATGGTTTTTAGCGTTTTAGCGGCTTAATCCCTTAAATTAATTTAAGTATTTGCAGGAAAAAATCCGAGTAGGAGTAAAAGTAAAAGTAATTAAAATTTTAAAAGTCGAGTAATATTAGAAGAAAAAGTATGTGAAATTTAAAATTCAAGTAAAAATAAAAGTAAAAATAATCCAAAATCGGTTATGTTTATTAGTTGAAGTAAAAATAAAAGTAACTTTTTACAACACTAGCTAAGTCTGTATAAACGTTCACTGAGGTGTCAACCACTTTGTATATAGTAGTGCTTGCGTTGACATATTACGCTACTGGATAGTAGCTAAAATAAAAGTGTTTAAATTTAGTAATTAGTATTCAGCAAAGACAGCTAGAAAAAACAGAAGAGAGGATAATATTAAGAACAAAGATAGGAATTTTACGTTTTCTGTAATCCATGTACTTTTGTTGTGATGATTTTTAATTTTTTTTTTTCAGTTTCGGTCGACGGCGGTTGGTTGCATTCGGAGGTCTGCTGACTGGAGTCGTCGGACTGGTGATGGCGAATTCCAGCAACTTCATCCACTTTCTGATCGCCAGATTTTTTTTGTCCTTTGCTAATACGGCTTCGTTTCAGAGCGCTTATGTGCTCGGTAATTGTAAACGATCAATTTTAGATAAGATTAGATAATGTTGTTTGGAGTCCTTACTTGAATAAAGACGTCAAAATTATTGAGCGTGTTCAACGTAATTTTAAGCGAAGAATATATAGGCGATGCCAGCTAAGTTACAGTTCATATGAAGAACAACTAAAACTTTTAAAGCTTACAAAACTAAGTGAACGACTAAATATTAGTAATTTTTCAATATTCTTTTTAAATCCACCGGAACTTACTAAAGCATCTTTTAAGCAAATGCACGTTTAAAACCCTTAGAATAATCGACAACATTACTTAAAAATTTTCATGTAGATTATTTCACAAACTATATTATTTCACTAGTCACAGTAGATTTTTTTATATTATGAAAAATTTACACTGAGCATATTTTAACATATGAGTAACAAACAGCTCTTTAATACAGAGTCGGACATTATTTTTTTCTTATTCTTTTAATATTGTTTGCGAAAAATCATGCACAAATAAATCAGCCTTGGTAAAATTTTCTATGTAGTTTGTAAGCTTTTACGATAAACGCTATCAACGTTTAGTTTTATTTTATTATAGTGTCTAGGGTTCGAGTTGGCCTAATATGGTTAGAACTTAAAAAGACTTACGTGTAAGGTTCCATAAGAGGAGGCAAAATTTTTTCTAATTTTTCAAATAGTCTGTAAAATTTAAAAATAAGTTTCTTGTCTCATTAAAAAGTCACGTTTTTATAAAATATGCAAACAATTTAGCAAACAATTTTGTAAAAGTGCAAGCAATATTAAGAAAATATGCATTCTTGACGCCGCTAGTTGTAATAAAGTGTTCTGTATTATTCCAGCGATGGAAGTTACAACCAGTAAATACCGAGGTTGGGTTGGAGGTCTCTATTATATTCCTTTCGCTCTTGGCTACACCGCACTATCTTTGATCGCGTACTTGTCCAGAGACTGGAGGAGCATGCATACGATTATTTCTGTACCAGTTTGCTTTGAAATTATCCTTCTTTGGTAAGCAAATATTTGTTTTTTAATATAAAGCCAATATTGGGAAAATTAACAAAAATAGGGGCCGTAAAAAAATTGTTGGCTTTAACAAGTTAATCTTTTATTAGAAAGTGGAAACAATTTTACTATTAGTTTATATCAACTTTATTTAAGTCAATTTTCTGTTGTAGGGTGTAGTACCATTTCATGTGCATTTCTGCACAAAAATTTGATGCCACAAACTACCAGCATTAATTGCCGAGTAAAAAAACCCTAATGATTGCACGGTAATATGCTTATTCCAAAAAAATCAATTGTTTAGTTTTACGATTTTGATCAAATTTTGTTTACAATTGGACACTCTCTTAGATTATATATTTTTATTTCTAATGATACAAGTCAAAATAAACAATAAAAGTTATTTTTTATTTTTTTTATTGACAGGATATTACCAGAGTCACCAAGGTGGCTGTTAACGAACGGAAAACTGGAGAAAGCCAAAAATACATTAGAATTTGCCGCAAAAATAAATAAAAGGACCGTATTGGCAGCAAACTTTGAGAATTCAGAGAAGATCAGTCTGAAAGACAGTCTAAATGTAAGTCTATAAAATTTATACATAATAATAAATAAATGAATAATATTAGATATACAACAACAGGGAGAACGTTTTTTTTTGTTCCCTTTCCCTGAATAAAGTCATGGAAATAGCTATCCAAGTACGGGGTCTTTAGAGCCACAAGCAGAGAACTTTGAGCCATCGGAATTTATTGAGAACTTGGAGCCACGACGAGCAATGGAAATTTGGAGCCTTTAAGAAAAAATGGTTTGGGGTTGTATTTAGGCTTTGCTTAGGCTTAGGTTTTCCTGAAGTTCCCAACTTAGAGCTCCAAGTTCCCTATTTTCGGCTCCAAGTTCCCTATTTTTGGCTTTAAGTTCCCTTAGTTCCAGCGACCCTAAATCATCTATCCGTTCCGTTCTTTTTATTTAGGTACCAGAAGTGACTGAAGAGAACAAGCCGCCATTGATCATTAATTTTAACTTGCAGTGTAAGACCCTGTGGCGCTACAAATCGCTAGCTCTACGTTGTTTAGCAGTTTGTTTTGTGTGGTAAGACGACGTGGTTTAATGATGAATCGTATTTCTTTTTCAAGACGAAATCTTTTGATTTACAGTCTATGTATTAATGCCGATAAACGAACGTACATGTCCTATTAATACTGTCAAAAAATTTCGTCAAATTTTATATAAAAACGAAAGGAACTAGACCAAAAAAAAACAAAACAATAATCACACCAAAACAGCTGATTACAAAATCAGCTATAAAAAGACATACGGTTTATCAAAATGTAAAAATGCTTTTGGCAATTTTTTATGCAAATTTTTAGGTTGGCTTCCCTGTTCCTGACTTGATGCTATTTTTATCTGACTTTTTAAAATTTTCGAGGTGAAGGCCAACGTGCATGTTTTATGGGACCCATTATTCTTCCTTCATAACAGACAAAACAATGTAGTTTTCTTTACAGTTGATTTGGCATGTCAATAACTCAAACCTAACTGTCTAATTTTTCTTGCTTGCATTACAATAGAAATAGCTTTTGGCCTTGAAATATTCTTATGTGCATCAAAATAAATGTTTATAAAAGCATTTTTACCGAGAATTTTTATATTGAATGTTTATATATGTGTTGTCCTAATCTAATTGCCACAAAAATAAAACCATCAAGATTTTAGTTTCGTTTTTGATTCAAAAATGGACAGACTATATTACTTGAACAAATATTTAATTTAAAACGGCAAAAACACCATTTAAAAAAGTAAATACCGAAATAAAATGTACAGAATTCGATAATTTTTTGTTTGAGTTTGTACCTAATATATTTTGTTCTAGAAGTGTGGCGGTGTTTTTTTGTGTTTTTTGTTTATCTACAAGATATTTTACTAAATATAACCTCAGAAATTATAACTCACTGATCGGACGAATTTTTGTTTATAGATTTTCAAAGTGCAAGATGAAACATTTTTCTGACTTCAACCACTCCAGGATCAGCGTTTAAGTTAATAGGCCCACCCATCCCATCCCTTTATTTCTATTATAGAAGCATAAAAAACAGGTCAAAATGGTTTACATCAATGCTGGTTGGGAATAAAGGATTATTAATTCAAGGTACAGGTTTTTTTTCTTTAGAACTTCTTACAAGATCGCTTGGCTTTTAACATTGTATATTTTAGCTGATGTTTTATATGCTGCATTATTTTTGTAGAAACATTTTGAAAAGTACTATGTATTAAAATTATAGGCGTTCATTAGAGTAGTTTATATTACTTGTTAAAACTAAAACTATCATACAAAAGAGCTGTCATATTTGCCGCTATATTGTATAATGTTTTATGGTTTCACTAACATTACAACTAGTTTTTTGAAAAAAAAAATCTTTTTTTTTTAAGAAAAATTGTTTTTATACGTCTTTTACTTTTAAAACAAATATTTACTCTTATACTTTTAAAATTTACAAAATGTCAGACAGAAAAATATAGACTAGTTCTAAATAAGCCTTTTTTGCAGTAGATATGAAAGTACAAGAATTAGCAAATAAAATTTTAAAAATCGAAGTTTCCTAAGTTTAAAGCAACACTTAACGAAAAAAATTGCTGCACGGTGATTTGTTTTGCTATCTTAACGTGCTTTGATATATTAGTTTATAGTAATTAAACTTTGGTTTTTCGTTGAAACATCACAATTATTAAAAATTGACTAATTAGTATATTTTTGTTCAATCAGTTTAACCAGTTTATATTTTGCTCACAGTTTTATTGTTGTATTTTATTCTGCAATTTTCGGTTGCTAAAATGTCATTTTAATGTTATTAGTAGCCAAGACACTTGTAAGAGGTTCGTTTTTCCCATGTTATGCATTGATTTGTCTTCTTTTGCCACTTAGCCACAACTCCTGTTCCTCTCCATAGTTGAATTTGTCGTTGTCGCACCAGCCTGCAGTAGGCTTACTGCAGTGGATCGCCATCTCTGGATGGATCGCCATCGCTGGCTGTCAATCGCCATCACTGGCTGGATGGATACGTCAGTGATGGTCAAATATTACTAAATTCATCCATCATACATGCCTTCTACAGCTACTCCCGGTACAGGTAGTGGTGGCAACCAGAAATAGTTTTCTTTCTTTGCTCAATTTATTGTTGGCTGTGTACAAATAAAATGTTGGTAACAAATTCTGAATATTTATCTTTCTATTTCGTCTGAAATTTATTATTTCATGAAAATTGATTAAATATGAATATTTTCGTCGGACTATTTTATGTATAAAATAGCATAGACATAGCGCCATAGCAGTAAAAAGATTAATATTTACAATCTGCAATTACTTATAAATTGAATTATTTTTCATAAGTTTAAAGTAATTCAATTCTAAGAAATTCATTAATATAAAATAATTGCATTTAAAAACAATTGTAATCCACAAGTTGATGGGTTGCAGTTTAAATTCATTGAATGTCAACGATAGTCTGATTAATCCTGACACAAGCTAACCTCTTTTTAACACAAAATTAATTTTTAACACTAAAATAACTACTGAGGACTTAGAATTTTTGCTTTCAGTAAATTTCCCTCAAGATATTTCTTTCCGAACTTATCTTTAAAAATGTAAATTAAAAGTACACTTTGAAATCTAATTTTTAAAATGAATATTTTTTATTAAAACAACGGAAAAGAAAGATAAGTATAAAATTATGTAAAATGTATAATTTTTTTCACAAAACCTTAAATTGTGATGATTATTTTTAGGTTTGCTACATCCTTGGTTTACTACGCCGTTTGTTTAAACGTGACGTCGTTTAGCGGTGATATATTCATTAACAACGCCATCGCTGGTGCCATTGAAATTCCGGCCTATATTATGTGTGTGCCAGAGTTGTAAACGGTGCAGGGTCACCAGCCACCTTGGTCTAATGCGACCCTGAACAATTTGCGAGCATCCGTTTGTCTAAACTGATAGTTTAGAAATTTTTATTTGTACTTTTTAAAATATAAACACACCCTAGCTTCAAAAAATATTAAAAATTAATCAATTATTATATAAAAATCTTCGTTTCCTAAAAACTACTTAGCGTTATAGGAGCCTTAAAAAAATTTGTGTAATTTACAGAATGTAAATGTAATTTACAATTATTTATTCACGCAGCAGAACAAATCTACATGGCGTTTTTTTACAAATTAAAAAAACGTTTGTAGTATATTTGTTATATGTAAAAACAGTATAATATCGAATTGATTTAGTCTAGTTTTTGCTAATGAACTTTATTCCCACAGTGACGTTTACAAAGGTCTTAGGGGTAAAACCAAACTAAAGAGTAAACCATGTATTGTTGCTGAATATCTCATATAGGATAACTGACTTAATTTCGGCCACCTTTTTTATTTATTTTTGGATAATTTTTTGTGGCTCTTCTCATCGAGCCAGGATTTGGTCTAAAAATCAAACGACAGCTATTTTTGTTATTCCAGTGCAAAATTTCAAAATTTATGTTACACTTAAAAATCAGTAAAGGCTTACACTTTTTTGTAATAGTGGCCGAAGTTAAGGCGCGTGCCATTAACTTGGCCACCTAGAAAAAACTGGCTATAACTATTACTAAAACGAACGATAAATATTTTTAGAGGTTGCAAATTTATCCTTAGGTATTGTTCTTGGTACATATAAATTAATTTTTTCCCGTTTGCAAACTTTTATAGCTATTAGCAAGACTTTAAATAATTATGTCAAAACCCTAAAAAAGTTTTAACAAAAAGTTTTTTGTTAATTTTTTGGTGTGAAAGAATATTTCAACATAAAATGGCATTTGTTACAGCCAGCCAACTTTAAAAAAAGCCTGGTAAAAATTTTATTCCATTTTATTGAGTTTTTTTATATTTTTAACCTAAAAATAACAAAAAAACAAAATCCGCCTTAATTTCGAACACCTTTAAGGTTTTAAAAAAACAAAAACTAAAGCCAAAACACAAAAAACCGATTACAAAACCCAAAATTATTAACTTTAAGGGTAAACAAGACGTTAAAAAAGTTAAGGAGTGGTATAAATCCACACCGATTCTTGCGTATTTTTGACATTTCATAATCTGACTGCATTCCTCCGCCAAGAAAATAACCTGAGTTTTGTTTACTGCATTTCAATAATTTTTGGGAAATTCCTATATCGGTTTATTGATAGTTCAAACCTAGCCAATTGGATTACACTCCAGCCAAACCGATGTTAACTACGTAATATTTATGGATGCATCCCTCCGCCAAAGGAAATAACCTGCCATTTTACTGTGTTTTAATTTACTTTCACAACTTTTGAAAGCATTGATGCTCTATATCGTGGTAAGTGGTGTGTTGGGTGGGGAAACCCCATTAACATTGGTATTTACTATATTTACTATATGAATGCATTCCTCCACCAAGAAAATAGCCTGATTTTTTAATTGTGTTTCTATATTATGTGTAAAAAATTCTTTCTGGTCTATTCATAATTTAATATAACCTAGTAAATTATGTGTTATGTAACCCCACCCTTACAAACGATAGTGCAAATCGTGTTAAACAGGTTTTTTTACGTGGATCTTAAGGTGGCCGAAATTTAGATGGCCTTAATCTAAAAATGCGCATTTAGTTAAACGCATTGCAAAGTGATTTTAAAAAAAAATATTAAAACATGAAAATTAACAATTTTGAGCCTTAAATAGAAATTATAAAGTGCTTAATTATAAAGTTCTTTGTTCTAAATTTGATGCAGTTTAAACACAAAGCAAAAATTAAGAAATCACAAAAATTTACTTTTTGTATGAAAATGTTGATAATGCAAAATGACACAAATAAAAATTTTTTTGTAAAAACACTTTATTCAACATTCATCCAGTTAATTTTGTGCTAGTTCTTTTGTGTTTTAAAAATAAGCCAATTTTCTAACACCCTAAATTGGTGGCCGAAATTAACGCTTGGCCGAAATTAAGTCAGATACCCTACCCATTGCCAAAACGAAGAATAAAATTTTTTAAAGATTGCAAATTTATCCTTAGGTATTGTTCTTAGTACATATAACTTAGTTTTTTCCCGTTTGCAAACTTTAACTTATTAGCAAGACTTTAAATAATTATGTCAAAACCTTAAAAAACAAGTTTTAATAACCTGTATTTTTTGTTAAATTTTTTTGGTTTCAAAAAACGTCAAAAAAAGTCAAACGAGCAAAAAAGTTTTTTAAAAATACCGTAGTACGATGATATTTGAAAACGGCAAAAAAAAACGGCAGGTTCTTTCACCTAAATTTTAAGGTGGCCGAAATTAACGGAACCTTAAAATGCGAACGCATTGCAAAGTGATTTTGAAGAAAATATCAAAACATGAAAATTAGCAATTTTGAGCCTTAAATAGAAGATATTTTAAGGTTATATAATGCTTCGTTCTAAATTCGATGCAGTTTAAACACAAAGCAAAAATTAAGAAATCATAAAAAATTCACTTTTTGTTGAAAATGTTGATAATGCAGAATTACACAAATAAAAATTTTTGCAAAAACACTTTATTCAACATTCATCTAGTTAATTTTGTGCTAGTTCGTTTGTGCTTTAAAAATTAGTCAATTTTCTAAGACCCTAAATTGGTGGCCGAAATTGAGACCTGGCCGAAATTAAGTCAGATACCCTACATTGCATAAATTCATAACTCTTTAAAATTTTTAATGTCAATCTTTCCAGAGTTTAAATTCATTAAATAATTTTTAATACTAAAACTTTTGTCTTGATCAGTGCTGGTGAATTAGAATAAACTGGCCTAACCAG